>LRSR01010966.1:0-15575 GCA_001579985.1 Hypsibius dujardini
TATCGAGGTAGGACCAGAGCTCACTGTTATCAATTGAACTGAGTCGGAATTTATGTGTAAACCGAGTCTAAGCCAAATTGCCAACCAACCACGTGCGCTTTACTTTCTCTCTCCCCGTTGGCTGAAACGCAACGGAAAGCGTGCATTGCAATTGGAAGAATTTCAGCCCAATTGCAGTACGAAAGCGCTGCTGCACTGCGCAGTTCCTTCGGCCTCAGTGGAAGCCATACCAAGGTAGGACCAGAGGCTACTAATATCAATTGAACCATACGGAGTTTCTCCGTAAGCCGAGTTTGAGCTAAACTGCCGACCAAGCACGCGTGCTTTCCTTTCTCTCTCCCCGTTGGCTGAAACGCAGCGGCTGCGTGCATTGCAATTGGAAGAATTTCAGCCCAATTGCAGTTCCTGCACTGCGGAGTTCCTTCGAATCGCAGCACTCCTTTCGCTTCTGGCGGGATCGCAACCGACGAATCACCATTGTTTTTCGATACATATATTTCAATATCCTCTTCGTTTGTTTACGCTTTTCATACGCGCAATAAATCGTTTAGTTCGTCCTCCACCGTTCTTTGTGCAGGGGGAAAAAGATTCTGCCGTTTCGTTGCCGAATTTGAGTTATCCACCGAGATGGCTCAGGTAAGCTGCTATGATTAAACTAAAAGTTTAGAAATTGACTTTTATGTTTCGGCAGATTGTGACAATGGGCAACGGCGGAATGCCGCAGATCATCACGTCAAACGGGCAGCAATTTATCCTGCAGGCGGTCCCGCAATCAGGCAATCAAGGCATCACCGTTCAATCAAGCGGCGGCACGCATGTAATACATTTAATCTACTCTCGCGACCTATTGGTGCTGCTTTTTAGACCCACCCGTATATTATGGCTGCCCACACGGTGCTTCCCTGTAGTCATAATATACGGTGGATCTAAAACGCAGTACCAAATGATCGCGGCAGTACATTTAGTGTATTGGCTTTTACTTCTCGAATTATAGTTGCTGTCTTTAGCCCGTTACACACAACTCCCTGCGATTTCATAAATACTGATACAAATCGTTGTTCCTGTTCCAGATCCTGGGCGGTGGGCAAACGCTGTTGGGGACAGATGGACAGCAGGTAACACTACTGTTGGAGTTGTTCGCTCAGTTGATCAATTGATTGCTTGATTGATCGATTGATTGATTTACTTGATTGATTGCTTTTGCTTGATCGATCGATTGATTGATTTACTTGATTGATTGGTTTTGCTTGATCGATCGATTGATTGATTCACTTGATTGATTGATTTACTTGATTGATCGATTGATTGGTTTACTTGATTGATATTTTGATTATAATGTTATTTTGATTGATACTTTGTCTTTTTAATTCGGTGATTTTCTCCTTTGTTTTATTCAGTACTTTATTACCGGCGGAACTGGCGGTCAACAGCTAATCCAAACCAGCGACGGGCAACCGGTTTTTGCACAGATCGGGGACGGTTCCTCAGGTACTGGTACTTGACCGACATATCAGTTCTAGGATCTAGGAACCTAGGATGACGGGATCATAACAGGCTGTCACATCAGTATGCCGACAGACGTGCAGATAGACAGACATACAGATAGACAGACAGGCAGACAAACAAACAGACAAATAGACAAATAGACAAACAGACAAACAGACAGACAGACAGATAGACAGACAGAGAGGTAGGCAGGCAGGCACACAGGCAGGCAGACACAGATATAATCCTGCCTCAGAGACAGCAGACAATCAGCTTGGCAAGCTTGTAAACAGAAGAACAGATAGACAGACGGGCGTGGAGGCAGTTTAGATGAACATAAGATGGTCAATGGATTTGCATATTACCGGTAGGCTTTATTTTTTACTGTTCCTTTCCAGGGCAGCAGGTATTCCAGATTGCCGGTGGCTCCAACACCCTCGCCGCAGCCGCGAAGATCGAAGAAGATGAGCCGCTTTACGTGAACGCCAAGCAGTACCACCGGATCCTCAAGCGGCGCCAGGCTCGCGCCAAACTCGAGGCACAAGGTCTGATCTCTAAGGAACGTCAGGTAAAATTCCTCTCCAACGATTCTCTCCTCTTCACACTCCTCTCTAGACCCCACTCACCTTATTTACTCTTACTTCTCCTTCACCAGAAATACCTTCACGAGTCTCGGCACAAGCACGCAGTCAAACGGGCTCGCGGCGAAGGCGGCCGCTTCTCTTCCGGCGGACCTGATGATGACAAATAAATATTTTTCCCTTCCTTTTTTTGTGCCGGCTGCTCCGACAGGCAGCACATTCTCTCTCTTCGTTTTCTTTTTTATCTCTCGCGCGACGCTGTTCACTGGCTTGCGACATTGTTTCACTAGCTGTAACGGAGCAGAAATCCCATTTTCAGCATTGACAATATGTTGAAAATCTTGTTATTATTTTCTGCGATGCGACTTGGTTATTTTCTCACCTGGCACGAGACCAGATTCGTTGTTTTTATGTCTTAATTTGCGGCTGTTATGCATACAAGGGTAATCAAACCGAATTACGTCTGCCTCCTTGGTCCAGGAGTTCGGCGATGTCTTTGGCTGTTCGTCGACAGATAGACACTTAGACAAATGGGCAGGCAGGCAAACAAACAGACACACAAGCCGCTAGCCAGACAGACACCCAGAAAAACAGACAGACACCTAGACAGGCAGACAGACAGACAGACAGACAAACAGACAGGCAGACACACAGACAGACACACAACCCGCTAGCCAGACAGACAGACAGATAGACAGACTAACAGAGAGACAGAGAGACAACCAGATAGACAGCCAGAGAGACAGACAGACAGACAGACAGACAGATCCCTGGCAACGAATTCCCCGTCTCCGAGAACAGCACCGTTACGAAACTGACATAACTTCCCCATTATTGATTTATGCCCGGTTGACGGCCAGATAGTTTTTCGGTGACGGATTTTTTCGAATTGTTGATTTTGTATCACAACATAAGAAAGTTCAAGTTCAAGGTAAATAATATTAACGTATTGTTTACCTTGAACTTCCTGAAAGCTCGCCAGTGATGTTCAGGCCTAATGAACGGACCGTCGGTGCTGATGTCCTTTCCGAGCAATCCCGAACGGAAATTTCAACCATCAAGTGCTTACTTCAAAAAGTTCATATGGAGGTCGAGGCGGATTTGCAGAACCGAGAGGAAGCGGTTGGCCAGCTGCGGGAAGCGAACAGATTAATGCAAGTAGTCTCCCAAGCGATTTTACAGAGTGAGACTGATTTCGCTCCCCCAACCGCTGTTGACCACAACAAATCTACTTCCCATCTCAAAAGAGCCAAGTTGGAGCACTTTTACGAGCTGTCAGACGCACGACAAACAACGAAATCCATCTCACAGACACTGCCTGACTTGTCTGCCTCGACGCAGACAGCATTGTCTGAATCCAGGTATGAGCTGCCTAAGACGCAAACTAAGCGTACAAAGTCGAAATCAACATTTCTTGGACGGCACGCTTCTCTTCCGCCTCAGCCGAGTCAAAGAACGAAGCTCGAAGGACATTTCGGAATTCCAGACAGCAAACATCGCAGTTCCAGACATCGCACCGGTGATTCAGGCATCGCCTTCAGTCGGAAGTGTCATCGCTTCTCCAATCTCGACCTCAACCCGTTCGTCGCATCCTCTCACAAAGCGTCGTCTCGATCAACACCCTTTGAGTTACTCAGTCTGAGACGTAGAAAGTTCAAAGGAACCCATTTATCCGGCAATGTCTGCCGCCAAAGTCAACGGAGAAGAGTCCATTGCATGATTCCGCCGTCGCAGCGGCTGCCAATATCATAAAATGGTTAAAACAAATAAACACCAGAACAAGTAAATGATTGTGAGATTTGTTAGAAAACGCGGAAAAAAACACAGCGGGCTGCTTATTTGGTAAAGTGGAATAGGACGAATCTCGATTCTCGAGGACGCCTTAAAAACGCGTGACCAACTTCTTCGCACAAAAAGGACAATCAATGCAAAAAGCGTGCACTGGTTCAAATTAAAAAAACCCTGGTTTGAAAACACAGAAATCTAGAACTACAACACATCATCGTGAGGCGAAAAAGCAGCTACAGGAGAAAAAATTACAGGAGAAAATGTCCGCGGGAATGAGTCTCGCTGCGCGTCTTCTCCGGGCGAGTGGACAGACAAAAAATCAATATCAAAACAGGCAAACAAAGCGAGATTTGTTAGAAAACGCGAGAGAAAACACAGTGGGCAGCTTATTTGGCAAAGGGAAGAAGAGCGGAAAACCAGTCTTGTCGAGGACGTCGCAAAACACGTGACCAACTTTTCGCACAAAAAAAAGGACACTTGACAAACGGATTCGGCAGAACAGCGTACTGGACAGAAGTAAAAACACACGGACGAAAAGCGTGAATAGAGATATCTCCATATACTGCAGAGCATTACGTGAAAACGAGTAGATAGAAGTTCAGTTCAGTTCAGTTCAGTTCTTCAGACCTTTTCCGGCGGGGCAGTGGGCCGAACGTCGTGCCGAGTGGCCTCGTTGTACGATGGCGGCTCTTCCTTGACCGGTTCGTCAATGTAAGGATAAAGCGGGCTGTTGGCACCCGAGGAAGAGGGATGTCCGGCCGGAGCGAGGTAGGGATGAGTTCCCTGGTAAGCGCTGCTGATGGGGATGGCCCCGCCCCCGCTCACCACCGGCTGGATGGTGACGTGCTCGGAGGAGCGGGTGCCGTTGCGAATCAGCGGGACGATGCAGCAGATCATGAGCATCTGGTTGAGGGCGAGGAAGACGCCGACGCCGACCGCGACGCCTCCCATGGCGTAGTTATGGTACCTGCGTAAAACGGTGAACAAGACAAACAATCAATCAACCGACACGCTAAATGGCAAAATCAATCAATCAACCATCAACCGACACGCTAAATGGCTGAATGGCAAATCAATCAATCAACCATCAACCGACACGCTAAATGGCAAAATCAATCAATCAATCAACCAACCATCAACCGACACGCTGAACGGCAAAATCAAGCAATCAATCGATCAGCCAGCACACGGAACGGCAAAATGAAGGCCCATTACCAGTGATCGTCATCGGAGATGATGACAATGCCCCGAACGGCAGTGGCGACGGCCAAACAGAAGCCCACAATCACCAGGAAGAAGTATAATCGCGGAAAGAGCGCCTGCTCCGTGACCACCCGCTGCTGGCCGGTGCTCCCGTCAAACTGTACGGAAGACTGCGCCTTTGTGGAGCAGATGCAGGCACCGAGGAGGCCCAGCATCCCGGTGAAGGCCAGACAGGCACAACAGGCGATGGTCAACGGGATCGGGCCGAGAATCAACACAGGGATGAGCGCCAGGCCGCCAAAGGCCAGCTGAAGCACTCCCGAGAGGAAGAGTCGCAGTCGCGGTCCGCGCACCGACGACTCCGTCACGGTGGTCGTGGTGGTGCGCTGCTCGATCGGCTGGTAGGGCGACCCAACCACGGGTACGGTCACGGTGGTGGTCATAGTTTGTGTTGGCATCTGCTAACGGGGAGATCTGGAGGAAGAAAGGGGGGAAATGTTAAGGACATCGGAAAAAAGGATCCACGCTTCCAGTTAACTGTTAAGCAGGTGTAAGCAGTTTTGAGTTTCGATAATGTAAACATACATGCCGATATGGAAAAACGCAAGAAGAACTGAACTCCAAAAGAGAATGCGTGGATAAAAAGGAAAATATCGATGGTAGCAGAAAATGGGCCAGAACCAGCACTTTTATTCCGCTTCTGTGTGAAAATAGCATGTTTAGATTTCTAAAATTTAGCCATATACTGCGATTTCAAAAATGTGATCGCGGGGGTCGGAAAATGTTAAGTATTCCAGAGAAAATTATTTCAATACTCAAAATCAATCAATCAACCAAACATCGTAATGTAAATAACAATTTACAAATGTGGGTTTATCAATCAATCAACCACTCACTGACAACTGTTGATTGAAGGGAAAAGGTATTGCGCCAATCAATCAATCAACCAATCAAATGACTTACAATGACAGCTTATCAAGTGGGCCCAATCTTTGGATTGGTGCGTCAGGCGTGGAATCAACTTACTCTTCTCACGAAAAATCCGAATCAGCCACGCGATTGTGACAGAATTCTAATGCCTCCCCGGTGACGACGAGGGAGTGGGAGCGGAGAAAGAGAAAGAGCAGAGGAAACGCAGAAAATGTCGATTATGCCTCACAAAATGCCTATCACAGATTTGCCGAATGCCAATTTCACAGTTTTGGTTAAAAAAATATTGATCTCAACGTGGCGTGACACGAAGTCGGAATGGAATTGTTAAAAAGTGGAGGGAGACTGATATTGCGAGAGGAGAGGAAGGAATTTCCCTGTTTTTGAAAATTACGTTTCCAGAAAATTATGAGTCATCATCAGTCAGCGATGTGTAAATGGAGCTACATAAATGAGTTTATAGAGGACGAAAACTGGAATTGGACCAATTTGCCGTGGAACTCCACTTTAATCTGTACTAAGTTTCCATTTTCTGGTGCTGCAGATGGTGCACCAGAAAATGGTGCTGGAGATGGAATTGGAATTCCTAGAAACTTGCCTTTGAAACAGGTCAGTCACGCAGTACGTTGCAGTTTGACTCGTTCGTCTCGAGCCGGCGTTTTCGAACAGCTGATCTGCCTGTAAAATAAAAGAAAGAAATATTTTTCTGCGACAAAAATGGCCGCTCCCGAAACGTCAACTGCTGGACAAGTGAGTATTGTTCCCCATTTTCAACCTAACGGTAAGTATGCAAGTACCGTATGTGGTTGCGTAGGTGATCAAATGCCGTGCGGCAGTTGCGTGGTCGGCGAAGAAGCCGCTGAGCCTGGAGACCGTTGAGGTCGATCCGCCGAAAGCCGGTGAAGTGCGGGTGAAAATCAAATCATCTGGAGTGTGCCACACTGATGCGTATACCTTGTCGGGAGAGGATCCGGAGGGTATCTTTCCCGTGATTCTGGGGCATGAGGTGAGATTTTGAGAGTGAAACTTCGCAATCAATCAATCAACGGCTTGATTCTCCTGGTGAATAAACACGTGGCGAATCAATCGATCAACGGCTTGAATCTCCTGGTGAATAAAACACATGGTGAATCAATCAATCAACGGCTCGATGCTGTTTGGGAATAAACACATAGCAAACCAATCAATCGACGGCTTCTTTTTGGTGGCGAATCAGAAACGCCAGAAATGGACTGGCTAATTCATTCAAGAGACAGATCTCTTTGCGGTTAGACCGTCAACGTTTAACACTAAACCACGAAATCGACTAATGAACCTTTTTTTCATCCTTGTGATTGTTTCCTTTCCAGGGCGCGGGGGTGGTTGAGAGCGTCGGAGAAGGCGTGACTGACTTCAAGTCAGGTACGTTCTCTACGGTTCTAGTTGTGACTTATGTGAATGCTATGTGGTGCAAGGGCAGGGCGATGCGAATACGTAATGAGATTTCTGTGAGGGAAAAGATTTTTGGACAGACGCACTTCTGGTTCGTTAGTTTCACGACTGTCGATTGTGTTTATAGGTGACCATGTCATTCCTCTGTATGTGCCGCAGTGCTACGACTGCGAATTCTGCAAGCATCCCAAGACCAACTTGTGCCAGAAAATTAGGTTGGTAGCAACGCAATACCTGTCAGACCGGTCTGTCGCTCTCTGTCTCTATGTCTGTCTTTCTGTCTGTTTTTCTCTCTTATTTTCTGTCTGTCTGTTTCTATGTCTCTATGTCTGTCTGTATGTCTATCTGTCTGCCTGCCTATCTGTCTTTCTTTATTCTTGCCTGCCTATGTATCTGGATGTTGTCTGGGTGTTTGTCTGTTTGTCTGTGCGTTTGTCTGCCTGCTTCCGTGCTAATCTAGCTCATTATCGGCCGGTCTGTTTATCTATGAAGCGAGCCTCTTCCATATGCCCTGAATTTTAACCCGGAATTGAAAAGCTTCCCTCTTGGATTGACAGAGTGACTCAAGGCAAAGGACTGATGCCGGACGGTACCTCCCGGTTCCGATGCAACGGGAAACAGCTCTTCCACTTTATGGGCTGTTCTACTTTCTCAGAATACACTGTCGTCTGTGCCATTTCTCTTTGCAAGGTATTGTCTTTCGTCTGTCATTCTAATAAAAGCTCGATCTAACTGAGATCTTTCCACGGGATTGGGTAGGTTGATGCGAAAGCCCCGCTGGAAAAGATTGGCCTTCTTGGCTGCGGAATCTCAACTGGTGGGAATTTTTCTCTGTCTGACTGTTTGTGTGGCTGTCTGTCTGTCTGTCTGTCTGACTGTCTGTCTTCTGTTTGTTTGTTTGTCTGTCTGTTTGTTTGTCTGGCTGTCTGTATATTTGCATGTCTGTCTGGCTGATTGACTGTTGGTTCGTTTTATGTCTGTGGTTTGTCTGTTTTGTTAATGATACTGATATTAATCTTGTCCAAACGTTTTGGGGACCAGGCTACGGTGCTGCGTTGAACACAGCGAACGTGGAGAAGGACTCCACGGTGGCCGTTTTCGGACTCGGAGGGGTGGGACTGGCCGTCGTGATGGGGTGTGTGGAACGCGGAGCCAAGCAGATTATTGGAGTCGACATGAATCCGGACAAAGAAGCCGCTGGTAATTATGCCTACGAGTCTTGCCTCCTTCCCCATCGTCGAACGATTACCGATGTTCGGAGCAGAATTATCATTTGCTCTTCGCTTTTCCTTAGCTCGAAAGTTTGGAATCACAGATTTTGTCAATCCAGTAAGAAGATGTTGCCTTGTTGCAATTTTGGATTCTGCGCCTGTCATTTGAAGCAATTTTTTCTGTAGAAAGACCATGAAAAGAAGCCGATCCAGGAGGTCTTGGTCGAGATGACGAACGGCGGACTGGATTATACTTTTGAGTGCATCGGCAACGTTGATGTGATGGTTAGTCTTGCTTTTTTTATTTTTAGTTCTGACACTTGTCTGTCTGTTTGGCTGGTTGTCTCTCTGCCTGTCTGTCTGCCCGCCTGCCTGTCTGTCTGTCTGTCTGCCTGCCAGTCTGCCTGCCTGTCTGCGTGTCTGTCTGTCTGTCTGCCAGTCCAAATGTCTGTCTGTCTGTTTGTCTGTCTGTCTGTCTGTCTGTTTGTCTGTCTGTTTGTCTGTCTGTCTGTCTGTTTGTCTGTCTGCCTGTCTGTCTGTTTGTCCAACTGTCTTATCTGATTCTTATTACACTGTATCTTGTCCCTCGGTCTCGTCTAATACCGAGATTAATCCCTTTTTAAACCCTGATTTTAGCGGTCCGCACTGGAGGCTTGTCACAAGGGTTGGGGCACTTCCGTGATCGTCGGCGTGGCTGGTGCCGGCAAGGAGATCAGCACTCGGCCGTTCCAGTTGGTGACCGGACGCACTTGGAAAGGCACTGCGTTCGGCGGATTCAAGAGCCGCGATTCCGTGCCCAAATTGGTGGACAAGTACATGAAGAAACAGCTGAAAATTGACGAATTCATCACCCACACCATGCCGGTGGAGGAGATCAACCGGGGATTTGAACTGATGCACGCCGGCAAGAGGTAAAGTGTTCATTTACAGACAGACAGACAGACAGACAGACAGACAGACAGATAAACAAACAGACAGGCAGGTAGACAGACAGGCGTCTTAGACATGGTGCCATCTTAACCGATCCCTTTATTTTTTCAGTCTTCGGAGCATGGTGAACTTTTAAGACTTTTGCTACTGCGTGGTGGGTTTACCGTTCCATTAATACTAAATTTTGCCATTTCTTTTATACCATTCTCGTTTTACCGACTGCTTAAATCATTTACGTGATTGATCGGATCATCCAACTTTTAAATTTGCCGAATATATACTTACATAAAGCCAAATACTAACAATTGACTAGTGAAACAATCATGGCTGCCTTGGAGACTTCGAGAAAATGCATCGCGGTTGAGACTGGGCTGCCTATGGCTTAGCTGCCTCCTGGACCATTTTGACGGTATTCCGAGCGCCTGCTCGGCGGACAATGAGCGGTGTTACGATGAGGGTCAGCAACAGGCGCAACGGTCCTGTTGCCTTATGAAGAACATACCTGACCACGAACAAATTATAGCACTGCTGTCTTCGCTGTCTGTCTGTCTGTCTGTCTGTCTTACTGTTTGTCGTGTCTGTCTGTCTGTCTGTCTGTCTGTCTGTCTGTCTGTCTGTCTGTCTGTAATTGTTTGTCTGGCTGGTTGGCTGGCTGTCTGTCTGCTTGCCTATTTATGTGCGGCCGATCGACCAAATGTTATTGCAATAAAAGACTTACGCCACGGTGAAGGTTCCCGCGCCGAAAGACTCTACGGTCTTCGTGAGGATCAATGTCAGCGGAGAGAACACACCGATTTGCGCTAGATATAATGTGACATCTACGTTGGGGCTAAAATAAATAGATAAAACTTAATCCCTCTGGGTAGTGGTAGCAAACTAACAAAAATTGCACATGGTCAAATAGGATGAAATCATGTTTTTATGGTGACTTTCCAACTGATTGGTTGATTACGCCCAGACATCAATTTTCAATCAACCCATCAACCAAAAACGAACAGGTATGGAAACGACGCGTGCTCATTCCGAAAAACCAACAGTATTTCATTTTCAATGCGTGTAATGTATAAAAAACATGTTTTTTAATTCATATCAAAATTCACTTCTTGAGCCATTTAAAATATCTTTTAAATACATTTAAACAGTACGGGTACTACAGCCAAGCTACCATAGATTCATTTTATTGAACGGTTGATTGGTAGCATTTACAATTTATTCTACCAATCAACCAATCAACTTCCCAACACAACGCTCATCTGTGGACGAGCGCCCACCAGTAGAACCATTTGATTGATTGGTTGATTGGTAACACATATAAACTATCCTATCAATCAATCAAGCACCACAACGCTCACCTGGGGACGAGCGCCCAGCAGTAGAACCATCTGATTGATTGGTTGATTGGTAACACATATAATCCATCCTATCAATCAATCAATCACCACGACGCTCACCTGTGGACGAGCGCCCACCACTACAACCATTTGATTGATTGGTTGATTGGTACACATATAGTCTATCTTATCAATCAATCAAGCACCACAACGCTCACCTGTGGACGAGCGCCCACCAGAACAATAGTGAAACAGCGGAAAACGCCGTGTGAAATGCCAGTGCCGTGGGTCCGTAACGATTGTAAAGATCTTTCACGTATGGTAGAATCGAAAAGGAAGTGCTGGACGACGCGGAATTAGGGAAGGAAGAGGAAGATTCTGGTGTGCTTATTTCAGGCGCTGTTGACGTTCCTCGACTGAAAAACATACCTCCCAATAAAGGAACCCGAATGTGAAAATTCCGGAATTAATTTTAAAAATATACCTAATGCAATTACGCGAGCAAAATAAATTGTCTGAAAGTGGAAGATGAGATTTTGCTGAAGACGTCCGTAAACGTAAAGTTTGTGTGGAGGACGTCCGAAAAACTCGTAAAAATCCCGGGGATATCCTGCTGATTCTGCTGGCCATTTTTCAGTTTTCGGTCAGGAGACAAACAGACAAGAGCAATTATCAAGAAAAAAAAATGGCAAGAAAACCTAAAAGAAAAGATCATGTTGGGTGATTGATTGATTGATTGATTGATTCGTTGCGGAGAAGTGTGACCGATTTACCCTGCTCGATCCAGTACGCTATGGGGAAAAACCATTTACCAATAGGCGGCGCCACAGGTAGTGTCCGAGGTGTGGTCACTTGATTTTGTCATAGCTTTTCTGTTCTGCGGTATTCAAATTAAGCACATATTTTACATATATATATTGTATATAAACAAAGGAAAAATATGTAGGTGTAAGGCAAAACATAAATACACTAAATATATCATTTGCATAGGGAGAACATATAGTTTAGCCACAAGTCTCACACAATCGACAGGTACAGCTGTGGCACGATTTCTTGACGAAGAACAAAGGCCGTTAAGTGGAACGCAACATACACCGTAAATAGGAACGGGCAAACTGCACGGCCCAAAAAATCAATCAATTGCAAATATACTCTCTTTACTGTGTGTGGTCTCAGTTGATTGATGTCTTGCTTATTTCTCCAAACGAACGCGAAAATGTTCAGCCGTTGTAAAGAGATTGATTCATCGATTGATTCCAAAAATGCCATCTTCAAAGCCTCCCACCCCTCCCACCCCTGTTGCAATTTTAACGGTTTGTCTGTTCCAATTAAAGTAGCTTATTTCGTAAAGCGTGCGTTCCACTTAACGGCCCTTGTTCTTCGTCAAGAAATCGTGCCACAGCTGTGTGCACTATCTTCATGAAAACGTTGCAGGTTAATTGTAAATAATCATTTCAGACTTCGTAGCTGCGACTCTGGATGGCCAGTAAGCACAGTATCTGTAAATATAACAAAACATGACGCGCTGACTTAGGAGACCCGAATAACATAGACGGCTTACATTCACGATAATCAAGATCCCAAAGAGGATCATGTTGGTTTGGACGGAGGCCTGAATTTCTGCCGGGATCTGTGAAATGAGAATTGGCAAAAGATTAAACCATCTTTTCTTCAGCAAATGATTCTTTCTGGATGGGGTCATAATGCTAATGAAGATTATTACCGGATTATAACTGTTGAGGTAGTTCGCGATATTCCAGATAACAAAGGCAATTTGGAAGAGAACGTAGATGCCGAACACCAAGAGCCAAAAATTCATCAGCGCTTTCGCGTTCTGCAGAAAAGATTGGTTTTTCTTCACCAGTGTTGCTTTCTGACTAGCTCTATCTGTTTGTCTGTCTGTCTGTCTGTCTGTCTGTCTGTCTGCCTGCCTGTCTGTCTGTCTGTTTGTTTGTTCGTCCATCTTTCCGACCCGCCTGAATGTACATGTCTATGCAGGCAGCTGTTTGAGTTGACCGGAGTCGTTTAACATTTACGTACGACGGTGTTACCTTATTGAGACCCAATAGGAGAGCCACACCAGCTGCGAATAGCGCAACGGCAAACACGAAGCTGGCTATCCGGGTCCATGCAACAAAGTCCCTCGCATAGACAAAATCGTGGGTGTTAAAGGCAAGCAGCATCATCGACAGGACCTACATCCAGACAACACATTTGGCCGACCAAATTTGCACTGTACCGGGTAGGAAGAGATACGAAGGAAAGGCAGACAACCAGTCAACACTTACGAAGGTGTAGATGACCACCAGATAGCTGCCTGTATTCAGGCTGCAAAACAGACACGATTTCATTGGGCCCGCCATGTTCCGACTGGAGCAGCTCTTGTCTGACGAAGCACCGGGTATAGGCAGGTAACTAAGATCCAGTCTGTTATCGAACACTAGTTGGTCTGGAAAGCGTAGGGATTTCGAGAGTTTGTCTAAAAATTTAAAACGAAAAAGCAGATGGTCCTGTCCTGTTCGTTTTGGAGAACGGACAAACATAAAGAGTCTGCGGTTACATAGATACAAGTATCTTTCACCTGGCCTCGGAGTTGCGTCCCGTCCCGTGCGTGCATGTGCGTATAATGAAGGCCTGCAATATTGGCGGCCCAGTCTTGGAATGGGTAATTTTCCGACGGGGAAACACGTAATACTTCCGCCAATGACTGGTCAAGTGCCTCAAGCCACACACGCAGACACAGACACAAGGTCGTTGTTGTGGTCAGATTACCCGCGCGTCCATCGCATCGCCACGCGCGTCATGCGAAATAGGTGTGGGCAGTTCAGGGTGACCGGTCGGCGGGCGGCATGCTCAATGAATAGGAAAAAACCAATGACTTGCCCTGTAACACGGGCTATAGCGCAGTCATGTCTGTGTCTGTCTTTATGACTGTGTCTGTGTCTGTGTTTGTGTCTGTGCGTGTCTCTGTCTCTGTGTCTGTCTCTGCCTCTCTGTCTGTGTCTGTGTCTGTGTCTGTGTCTGTGTCTGTGTCTGTGTCTGTGTCTGTGTCTGTGTCTGTGTCTGTGACCGTTAGAACTGAACGTATACTCATCTTCCGCTACGGAAGCCCTTTTTATTGGTCCTCGCATAGCCACCAGATGCATGATGGAACGGTTGTTGGTCCAAATTCCTTATCATTCAAGATCCCTGCCTGATTAGGCGGGTATAGCATCTGTTTTGAAGTTTCACGTGACGCGTTATATAGATAGACAATCCTCCTTTTACAGGCACCCTTTCTTCGACGCTACTATAGGATGAGCAGTATGTAGTAGTATTTTCCCGAGTAATCTTCGATAATGCCCAGGAATAACATGATATCAGCTGCATTTACTGCAATGTTTACATGACATGCCTTGTTCACACATGACCTTGTGTGTGGTGTAATTCCACGAACCCGTTCTTGCATCGATCTGACTTACTACTTCGTCGTTGATATTCCAGATTTTTGTGCCAATTTCTGACAGTTCTTCTTTTCTGCCTTCACGCATACTTCTCTCACTGAAAAACTAATTGAATCCTGAATAATGACTACCGAAATTTTGCTGTTTATTTTTGGTCTGTGCCTTTGGACTTCCTCAGCTCTGCCTGATTACGATCATGTCTCAATGGCCGAACTGCTTGAGACAGGATTCGGCGACCGTCTTGATCCGGAGTTCACAATGAACGCTGTGAGTATTACACCCTACACTTGGTCTGTAAATCGGCTCACCCTCCATTTGGTCTGTAAATCGGCTCACCCTCCATTTGGTCTGTAAATCGGCTCACCCTCCACTTGGTCTATAAATCGGCTCACCCTCCACTTTGTCTATAAATCGGCTCACTGATGGTTTCTCTTTAATGCAAGGCGCTTGATTGTTTGATTTGCTGTACTAAATCCTAGTATACTAAAGCGCCTCTAAAAATCAAACAATCAAGCACCTGCCGTCAAAGAGAAACCCATGAGTGAACCGATTTATAGACCAAGTGGAGGGTGAGCCGAAATACAGACTTCTCCTCGTACTTACACAAGTATAATTCGGACTGAAAACATTTTATTTTCCAACCTCCCCAGAAGTTGATAGAGCATGTGATTTGTGCATGTGTCTGAACTGATTATCCGAATGTCTGAAATCAGTGTCTGATGAGCTAGCTCCTGTTTTCAGACCGAGATCATTGAGTACCATGGCTACCCGGCGGAGGAGTATCAAGTGACGGTATGCCAATTAAGGCAGCGCATAGTGTCTGCAAGTACTTTATATGAAATATCAGCTTAGATGTGTGTTTTTTTCAGACTAGCGACGGCTACATGATTTACATTCAGCGCATTCCCCATGGTCGGAATGAAAGTTACGTGAGTGGATCCCGCCGGCCCGTAGTCCTACTACAGCATGGTATGACATGGTCGGAGAGATTCGTGTTCAATGAAAAATATCGTTGAATGTTCCTTTTTTGTAAACCGTTCAGGTCTTTTAGTCAGCTCAACGAACTGGATTACAAACCTTCCTAATGAAAGTTTGGGTGAGCTGTTATGTTTCGTCCGCCATCATTGTATCTACTCTGATGGTGATGACTGGTTGCTATAGTGACTGCCTGTCTGCTTTATCTGTCGGTTTCCATCTGTCCGTCTGTTTGTCTGTCTGTCTGTCTGTCTGTCTGTCTGTCTG
>LRSR01010971.1:0-25130 GCA_001579985.1 Hypsibius dujardini
TCAAACTCAGACCACCCTGATGGCTCGAACTCAGACCACCCTGATGGCTCGAACTCAGACCACCCTGATGGCTCGAACTCTGCCACCCACAATTGTGGCCATGTGTTGATAAAAAAGCACATTACCCGCCGTTGGCCATGACAGTATGCGTTCCGATGATGACTTTGTTGACCCGGGACATCATGGCGAAAATGGCCGAATCGGTGATGATGGTGGTCGGAATGGGTGGTTTGTTGTTCGCCAAGCTCCGAGCCATGATATGGCCGTGGAAAAAGGGTGCTGCCTCCGCAATTATCACATGAAACTTTCGTTTCCGAGCGGCTTGCTGCAAATACAATATATATTCTTGAGTCCCGGAAAGACGCCCACCTATCCGAAATGGAAGAGGCACGGGAGACTAACCTTCAAGAAGGCTTCAACTGTCCGAGATTTCCCAATCGTCATAATGACCTCATTCGAGTGGATATGTTCAAGCGCCTGCATGGCTATGTTGTCCACACTCGTTTCCAGCTCTGAGAGGAACTCGTTGATCGCGTCGATAATTGCCGTCTGACAGAGAAAAATCGTAGTGAAAATCCAGCCAAAATACCGAAATACCAAGTTGAGACGAATAAATAAACGCACCTTCAGGCCCTGCACGTGCGAACTGAAGTCGTCCGACCGAGCACCGGACACAAACAAATTCTGGAGAGCAAACATTCTGCCGTCAGTTCAGCTGTGACATTTCAAAAAAGAGAGCAATTCAACCCTACATGTAATGATTCTTTAAATTCAGGATCCTCAAGCGATGCCCCGTCGCCGGTTGATGTCGCCTGTGTCGCACTGCAAAAACAGGGTCCCGTTTTAAGAATTCCACACAAGTACTGTACTCAAATGATAAGACGCGACGGAGTACAGGTCCCATACTTCACATATTCCTCCCGAATGATTTTTAAAGCTATGTGGGGAAAAACGATAGAATGAAAGGCACATCGGATTTGTATTATAAGAACAACTCATTTATTTATTTAAATCCACATACTCCGCCTGATGACGTTTCCGATCACAGTTTCCGCTGGACACGTCTTCACAATCCGACGTCCCTCTCGTTTAATGAGCAAAATCAAATCCCTAAAACAAAGGGGAAACATCTTAACATTTCACAGAAGCAAACTAAACGGCCGGAATCGGAGCTAGAGTTGGCATCAGCCACAATGCATTCAATCAATCAATCGACTCGGTTTATGGCCTAATCAATCAATCGACTCGGTCTATGGCCTAATCAATCAATCAACTCGGCCTATGGCCTAATCAATCAATCAACTCGGCCCATGCCCTATTGGCCATTAGGCTTATCGGCCATGCCTATCAGCCATGGTCTGCCGATGTCAACTCTAGTCGGGGGCTAGCAAGCAACACCGATCTACATGCAATAGAGTAACCGTTGATTGATGTATTCTTACCAGCAAATCCAACCAACTTATCAATCAATCAAGCAATCGCAACTGGCGCTATGCAGCCTCACAATTTTGATGCACCACTCTAATTCTAGTGTAAAGGAAGTGTGACTTACTTTGCGGATGACCAGCGACAAGCCGCCACTATTTTCCGAAAAATCAGCGCCGCTTCTCGGGCTGTGGTATACGATCCGTACTTTTGACTGCACATAAAGTCAATGCATTACAATCTACGAATAAAGCTCTTCTCCCCTCGAAATGTCCCAACAACGTCTTTGTAGGTCTCACCTGTATTTTAATTTTACGATAAATTTATCGATGGTTTCCTGCAGCTCCTCTCCCAGATGAATATGCGGCACCAGCGTCTGCCCACGAGCGTCTTCCGCTGCGCCAGAATCACTTCGAGGTCGCGGATCAGCTGATGACGATGTCGAGGTCTCCGCTGATGAATCCATTGGCAGACTGTACGAAAGGAGAATCAATTTTCCGACGTCGATATTAAATTCTTTAACCTTCTTAGAAATTAGGGCGACCGTGCTGTCGATCGTCGGAATACTTCGCGAATGGGACCGAAAAACAACAACAAATGAAAATTTCATCAGCTTATCGTTAGTGTGCACGGCGCACAAGGAGCAGTGTGCGTTGCGCACAAAAGCGGCGATGTAGTCTTGTGCCGTTTGAGTCTGCTACCGGATCAATCAAAACAATTGACTTTCTGTCGTTGCGGTATACACACTATACTCGTATGCATTTTATTATGCTTAGTTTTGGTTTATGAATTAAATATTTCGTCGTACATTTACAGTGCGCTAAATTTGGACTCCATTTTTAGTTCGAAAGGCAAAAACATGCTGACGGGAACGTTGTCTGGCAGCGCAAGCTTAGTGGATGCCTTGCCCTATGTTGACGCAGGCTACGATAGTCCTGGAGTTCGCGAAGCCGTAAGCGTCAAATTTTTATTGTAAAATCAAACTTTTTTTTCATACGCTTGAAATCGGAAGGTGGCTGTTCTTGTCTGCAATTGGTACAGCTAATTTATCCGATTCTAATCTCGAAAGTTTTTGTCGATCTTCGTGCGTTGTGTGCGACCGAACCAATTCTATTTGGACTAAACGTTAAACTGTGCGAGAATTGACAGATTGATTGATCCATTGAACCGAAAATCTGTTACGGCGCAAAAGCATACATCGGTTGATTGATAGGTTGATTGATTGGGATTGAATATGGTGGAAAAATGGTTTGATTTCTAGCCCCTGATTGAATTTGTTCTCTGAAAGGTAAATCGTTTTTCATTTGTCTCTGTAATAGGTGCTGGCGCTGGTGGAGGAGGAGATGAAAGTGTACCGACCGAACAAAGACTATTTGTCGCATCTTCCGCAGATGAACTTGGACGCTTTCCAAGTGAGTTTTCGATCTGTCCAACGTTGCAGGTATGCGGACACTGATGTTATTTTTTTCAGACTGATCTGATGAAAGTCGAAATGAAGAGACTTGACGACGGCCTGCCGATGGAGAAATTAGACTTCAAAAAGTAAAGTATTTTTTATTGTTGGGTATTTCATTTTCAGTGCGTGATTAATTGTGTGCAGCTTTCAATTATTGTCTTCCGGTCCTTCAATTGATTGATGGATTGAAGCATAGCAATAACGCTTTTTTTCTTTCTTTTTGGCTTGAGAATTTGGCATGTTACGCCACACCTATCTAATTCGCAGCCTGTAATTGCAAGGAACATGTATTTTTAGATATTCTCAAAGCAAGCCGGCGGTGAATCGTCGGCGAGACCCTTCAGCATGGGAGGAGAGCTTCAACCGGGTCGCCGTCCTGCACAACCATATGACCAACAGGTACTAGTAACTTGCCGGTTTCTGTGATGAATTGGATAGTCAGCTAGGGTGATCTCCGGTGATTATTCCCTGCAGATTGGCAAACCTGCAGTTGCAGCTGGAGTATGGTCCGGAAGTGTGGCGCCGCTATATTCCCACGGTCGAACGGCAGGTCAAATTAGCGGAGCGGGAGCTGAAAGATGTTCGGTAAGAAATAGTCCGTTAAAAGATGCCGAAGCAGTTATCATACAGTGTCATCTTTATCCGTGCCTCAGAAATCGAATTCAGGAAGTCAACTGGGAACGAAAGAATTCCCAGACTCGAGCCGGACAGAAACTTCATGAACTGGAATCGAGGTTAGTTGTTTGCCAATTGGCCCACTCTTAATAATGATATGCACGCACATTGTGAAGTTGACAGTTGTGTCTCGTTGTCTCATCTTTCTTCTGACCTCCGACAGATGGGTTGAGCTGATTGACAAGAACTTTCAAATTGAACGAAGCTGTCTGGAGCTCGAATCCATCATCGCTGGAATGGAACGCGTCGCAGCCGAACATGCCGCTAAGAAGGCGAACCGAGCGACTGAAGCGCAGGTCCCTAACGTAGACGGAACAGCGGATCTTGCTGTTGAGGTTAATCACATGGAGATCTCCAGATCCGAAAGCGAGCCGGAAGAAGCTGACCAATCGACGGATCACGTCCCGGCACAGTTGCTATATTCAGAGTGAAACTCTCTGCGATTGAACGAATTCCATGTTTACATTGATCTCAGATACGGTCACTGATAGAGTATCAGATTGCAACATACGTGCGAGCTGAATCAGCAGTAGTAGATTAATCGTCGCAGATGGTCAAGCAGAGGGCGCGAGATCACATTGTCAGCTCCCTTAAATTGATGCAAAACGACACTCATCGCCTTTGACTACGATGAAAACAACTCGATCCACATACCGTCGATAGAGATCAACACAGATCGAGACTCTAATTGCGAGGAACACACTACGTACCAGTCAAAGCGTCGCAGATCGAAACAAATCGCGCTTGAGATCGCGAGGAACGCAACTCGTTCCCTCAAACCGTCGAAAATCGACACGAATCGCCTTTAATTGCGAGGAACACAACTCGTTCCCTCAAACCGTCGAAAATCAACACAAATCGCGCCTCTAATTGCGAGGAACACAACTCGGTTCCCTCAAACCGTTGAAAATCGACACAAATCGCGCCTTTAATTGCGAGGAACACAACAGTGTGATTCTCTTTTCACCTTTCACCATTTTTAATCAGAACCTTCATTCAGACAACTGCAAAACCATTTTCGCAAATAGGTCGGTAATTTCACAAACTCTTGACGCATAAAATTAAAAGCGTAGATCAAGAGATTCCGCATTTCCGAGGAACTGAAAAAATACCAGGAAAATAAAAATCGGGCGTGATTGAAAATGATCCCCAAACCCAGATCTGACACTAAAATCCAGACTGAATCTGCATAGTCGCGCAAAGAATCAGTATCGATGCGCAATACTACTCGAGTTATCATTCATAGTCTCCGAGCGCCTGTTCATTTCGGTCAAAATGATCGCGACCATCAGCAAAGGCTATCCCTTCGTACTGCTCGCGGTTATCAGACATATTTCGAGACTTCTTCAATTTCTGCTGGTGTTCATTGTCCAAGAACCCGCGAAAGTTGATCTTATCGCGTGCTAAATTGGCGTTGGAGGGTTGGTAGATAGTTGAGCGGCGTCGCTTATGGTTTGGGTTGTAAGCCACGGACAACCGGAAGCATTTGGTGGTGTCCTTGTATGTCCGAGGAACGAAGGATTTGCTGTCGGGCTCGTCCTCCCACTGGAACTCCTCCAAAGATCCGGAATACTTGTTCGCGACGATATCTCCAGTTTTCCCGGCGAACAGCAGCCCTGCAACGTTCTTCTTTTCAGGAGTACCGGGAATAATGGCAAGCGGCACCTTCTCGGCAAACCACTTGGCCGTCCGAACAATCTTCTTTGTCGGCTTGGAGAGATGGTGAGTGGTCCGGGCGAAGGAGACATGATGATGCTTCTTTGCGTGCTTCACGGCCAACTGAGCTGCAAGACAATGGGAAACACGTCTGTCAGGCCATAAACAACTAAAAGAATACACACCAGGAATATGGATGTAAATCTAGTTGTAGGAAAAACAATTCGCAATCAAAATTTCGTCGAACACTGCCGGAAACAGCACTAAAAATAGTTTCGACTGCAATCGGCGCCATCCTCAACAGTCAGTTCAAGGTGCTTCAATCAGCGCCATCCTCAATTAGTCAGTTCAAGATGCTTCAATCAGCGCCATCCTCAATAGTCAGTTCAAGATGCTTCAATCAGAGCCATCCTCAACAGTCAGTTCAAGATGCTTCAATCAGAGCCATCCTCAATAGTCAGTTTAAGATGCTTCAATCGGACAAATCAGTTTAAATATTAGTATTGTGAAAACTAGTCGTGTCCGAATGCAACTTTGTAAGGTCAATAATACCGAACTGACCTCGCGGAAATTTGGTAACCGGCTTGCCAACATCCACTTGACAAGGAGAAACAACTTTTTTGGTCGATCCATTCTTCTCGATTATGAAGGCAACGGAGGTCCAATCGTCCTTCGGCGCCGTGAGTGGCTGTCGTGCAGGGGAGGCAATCTTCGAGCTCAAACGAGAGCCATTGCTCGGTGAGAATTGTTGTCCCGGTTTCGATGCGGTAACAGACACTGTTTCAAGAAATCAAAACTTGACGTTCATAACGAAGGACTCCGCGAGACTATAATTGAGCACGGGATTATAACTGAGCCGATGAGTACCGTATGCTCGCGATCTCAAGGGACACTTTTCTACCCTACCCGTAAATTTTAACCAACTCAGGCCAAGCCTTTTCAGCGCCGTTCACCAAATTACCACGGTAGGGACAAATATACGGGAAAGCACAACTGTACAATCAATCAATCGAGTACAACAGGTAGGCTGTAAGAAATCAGCTAATCAAAGAACAGTGAATCAGATTGAACGTTCAGTTGAGTGCCATACCGAGGGAGGCGGGGCTTAGCTGTCCCTTGAGATCGCGAGCATACGGTAACTAGCTCAAACAGTCGAGCCACAACACTTACTTCAACAGGCAGACAAACAAACATATTTGCAGAGATATTATTGAAGCACGGAAGACTTACACTGAGCTGCTCGGAGCCGGGTCAGGCGCGGTTCCGGTGGCGGAATCCGAATTCCGGTGTCCGAATTCTCCTCAGATATCGCTGCCAATGGCTTCATGCTACCAAGAGCGGGCCGGCTTGGGTGGCTGATGTCATCGTTTCCTGAAACTGAACGAAGTTTAGTAGAATGGAAAAGAATGGTTGTGAATTGGTCATCCCAAGCTCACATAGGCACGCGGCCATCTCGCGAAAACAAACATTCAAGCACTGAAGATATCTAGAAAGAAAGACCACACCTTCCAATGCTTGATTTCCTTTGTATCCGTAATGAAAAGTTCCTAGGTCCGGAGGAGAAACTGGGAAAAAAAAAGAACGATATCACGTTGACTGAATAAATAAAATAAGAGTACTAGGAGTGGACCTGGACAAAAAACACAACATCATGAAAAAATTCCGGTTGAAAGTGCAACTCAACAATATTTCAAAATAAAAAACTTACACTCAAACGAGTCTTTCTTCGTCAAATCACAATGCACAGACTTCCGAAACGAATCTCCAGCAGACGCTTTCGGAAATACCAACTCCGCCGGTTCCTGCTCTTTCTGGAGCTGCGATGTCTCTTCCGATGCGGTGTCCTTGTCATTTGTCTCCTTGAAAAGGCCGCCCACAAAGTCCGGCAACATTCCTTCAGCCAATGTCTCAGGGACGTCTTCAGAGATTTTCCCAGCCAATGTCTCAGGGACGTCTTCAGTGATCTTCCCAGCCAATGTCTCAGGGACGTCTTTAGTGGTCTTCCCAGCCAATGTCTCAGGGACGTCTTTAGTGATCTTCCCAGCCAATGTCTCAGGGACGTCTTTAGTGATCTTCCCAGCCACTGTCTCAGGGATGTCTTTAGTGATCTTCCCAGCCACTGTCTCAGGGACGTCTTTAGTGATCTTTCCAGCCACTGTCTCAGGGACGTCTTTAGTGATCTTTCCAGCCAATGTCTCAGGAACGTCTTTAGTGATCGTCCCATCAATCGACTGTTTCTGCACCACCTTGTCCGGCATCTCAAGACTCAATGTAACGACAGTAGGAGTCACATCGGGAATCGAGGCCGGAGCCGCGTACGGTTCAAATGACGGACGGGGGTCAAGGAATTTCTCTCGCAGTTTCATCCGTTCTGGCAAGGGTGACTCCTTCTTTTCCACTTGGAGGGACTGCCAGTGCTGACCCAGCAACTTCTCCCAGTTGGCCGGAAATCCAGCTATAAACTTCCGCACCAGCTGTTTGGGAAAACCGTTTTGCAGCGTGGCCGCTTCGTCGATGGCTCCCTGGACTTGGTAGAGGGATCCAGTGAAGGTGATGAGCAACGTCGCCGAGTGGACGGTTTTGATGCGCGAAGTGGTCACCTGTTGAACATCAATGCCCTTCTCCCCCAGGACGATCGGCTTCGGTTGCTGAAATCCGACCACACGAACGCAGCATTCCGAGTCGGTCGGGGAGAATTTCGCGAGGTGCCAGTTGTGAAGAGGCTTCGGCTGCGGCCGTTGGCTAGGAGCACGGCATTGCGGCGAATCCACCACAGTCCCTTTGCTCCGCAGGAGACCCAGGTTTGATGGCTTGTTGGGCGGCATTTTCTGAAATCAAAAAAAAAAATAAGAAAAAGAGGAAATAAAATATTTAGGTCAATGAAATCAAGCGAAAATGCGAGGGAAAAGAAAAAGAAAAAGTGTTGTTGTTGTTTCTTTGCGCTCTTAAATTCCGCGTGTCGACAAGAGGACCGGCGTGCCGACAGTAAGGGGAAGTTGCCTAATGATGCACTATTTCGAATCTAATGCAGGGTTTGGATTTCTCATTTTTTCCCAGTGAAAAAATTTTGCATCCATTAATTTAGCCCAATATTATCTAAATAATTTTAACAACAATAAATTCTAATGCCTGATAGGCTGAAGTTTCTGCAGAAAAAGCAAAGGAAATTCAGAGTGGCGGTGCTGCCGGTGCATCGACTAAATAACCTTTTCGGCCGATGTAATATTAGGCGCAATCCCTGTAGTGGGATTGCTGGCTGGAAGCAGACTTGTGTGAGGAAAATTAATCAAGCAGTAATCGATCAAGAGGGAAAAATTGTGCATTTACTTTTCAAAGATCTTCCGAGGTCGCTGTCATTCAATATCCGCGATTCTCGTTTCCGTGCACTGATTCGACTGTTAGGCCTCACCTGACGGTTAGTTTTTCTATTGGGAAGCGTGAAGAAGTGACGCTCAGCGAAGATGGCAGCTATAATGTCAGCGAATCCCCGAGCGGAGATTGCTCGCGCATCCGAAGCTCTGGCGATTAATATTTCCGCCGCTATGGGCGTCCAGGATTATATTAAATCCAATTTGGGCCCGAAAGGAAGCATGAAAATGTAAGCGACGGATTCGTCTTGAGTATGATTTCATGGATTCCCAAATCAAGACCCATAATGGGTCGCTGTTCGGTTCACCAGGAATTGCCTCGCGCATTGAGAGATTCAATATTTCTTTATGCTTAGGCTGGTCTCGGGAGCCGGAGACATTAAGATCACCAAGGATGGCAACGTCCTGATGCACGAATCGGTGAGTGTTCAGATTTTCTCGGATGTACGGGCCTTTGTTCTGTTGATTGGCCGATTGTTGTCATCCGATACAATCGTATTCGTCTGATCGGCAGATCGTTTGATTGATTTGGTTTTTATTTTGGTATTTGATTGATTGATTGATTCGTTTTCGCACGTACTTTGAACTGCTCTCGTCGATGACCGATTAAATGGATTTACCGATTAAATGGATTTACCGATTAAATGGATTTACTATTGCTGTAGACGCTTGATCTGTACGGGAGCGTATGGGAAAATTTTATTTCATTTCATCTCTCAGACTTGGGTTAGGGTTGCCTGTTCATACTGTATTGTACTCACCCGATAGCTTCGCGCAGTAGGAATAGACCCACCGTAAACTTAGACCTATAGATCCACGCATGAGCTTACGTGCAATCCGGGCTAGGATAACTGCTCTTGCAGTGCGCGAAGCCATCGCGCGAGTACTGTTAACATCCGGGTCCTGGATGCAGTTATCGACTGGTTTAATGCCATTGATTGAGCGATTGTTGTCGGCTTAGTCTCCCCTTCCGTTTTTAGACTGATTTTGTGATTTTTAATTCAGCAAATCAAGCATCCGACCGCCTCTTTGATCGCCCGCGCAGCCACCGCTCAGGATGACGTCACAGGGGACGGGACCACCTCGATTGTCCTGCTGATTGGAGAGTTGTTGAAGCAGGCTCATGTCTATATCACCGAGGTATACCCAAGTGGCAGAAACATTACGCTGACCGAATTAAGCACTTCAACTCGGGGACTGTACCACAGTCATGCGTCAAACGAGTGTAATGGCTTAACTCAGTTAGCGCAAAGTTTTGCTACGTGTGTAGTTACATTAGCATCAAGTGGTTTCTTGTTAAGATGAGACGGGGATCCACCATTTTCGCATTGGACTTCAGTGAATTCTTTTCAGGGACTCCATCCGCGATTGATCACTGAAGGATTTGATGTTGCGCGCACGAAGGCTCTCGAAATTCTGGATAAAATCTCCATCAAGTCTGACGGAAACCGAGACGTCCTCTTGGAAGTGGCTCGAACCTCCCTTCGCACGAAAGGTTCGTGGCTGCTGTTATTTCCGCGTTGTTTGTCTCTCTAGTATGTGAAAAAAACTTTAGCATACAGCGCTGCGTGTATTTTTTCGCAGTTCACCATAAAATTGCCGACATCCTCACTCCGATCGTCGTGGACGCCGTCCTGGCTATTCGCCGCAAAGACGAGCAGATCGATCTGCACATGGTGGAGATAATGGAGATGGCACACCGCACGGATGCGGATACGACCTTGGTGCGTGGATTGGTACTCGATCACGGAGCCCGCCACCCTGACATGCCGAAGCGCGTCGAGAATGCCTTCATCCTGACGTGCAACGTCTCTTTCGAATATGAGAAGACGTAAGTTGATTTTGGAACCTTTACGAAGGGCAGATAGAGGATGGATGTTAGGAAGAACTGGTGAGTTTTACCCTTTTTCGTTTCAGTGAAGTCAATTCCGGTTTCTTCTACAAGTCCCCCGAAGAGCGGGAGAAGATGGTCTTGGCGGAGCGACAGTTTATCCTGGATCGTGTCAACAAGGTCATCGCACTGAAGAAGCAGGTCTGCCCGCCCGGCAGCGGCAAGTCGTTTGTCATCATCAATCAGAAGGGAATCGATCCGCTTTCGCTGGATATGTTCGCCAAGGAAGGGATTATGGCTCTGCGACGGGCAAAGCGACGAAACATGGAACGGTAATTTGATTTGTGATATTGACTGTGTGGCCTTGAACAATAGCCTGATGGACTTTGAATTCGATTTAAGGGGTTGATCGATCACGACAGTGACTAGAATATTGAGTTCAGTAATGTATGGACCTGTTTTTCCGTTCTGTAAAGAAAGTTGAATGGCGTGAAATTCCATCGGGACAATCTACTAGTTTGTGTTATCTCGGCGTAATGTAATTTTGTTGGCCGGTCGGGAGGAGGATCTTTTTCGACATATACCGCGCTTCCCGTGCGCGTTGTTGTTGGTTTAGTAATATTCCCCAAAGTATCCGTATGTTCAATTGCTTTCTAGATTGACTCTGGCTTGCGGCGGATCTGCTGTGAATTCTGTGGATGAGCTGAAGGAAGATGCTCTCGGTTTTGCTGGATCTGTCTACGAGCATGTTTTGGTACGTCAAAAAACAGTTCAGTTTGTGCACTACAGGTACACAGTATCGTATACTATTGTCGGAGATCAACGTTTCTCTCCTGGTATTGATTGCAGGGCGAAGACAAGTTCACATTTGTTGAGGACTGCAAGAACCCTCAGTCAGTTACCATTCTGATCCGCGGACCAAACCGGCACACCATCATCCAAGTCAAGGAAGCCGTGCACGACGGACTCCGTGCAGTATTGAATGTCATTGAAGACGGTACGCTTTCCCTTGGTAGTTTGCAGGCAAAATGCAATCACTCAGACTGCGAAAGTGAAGTGGGATCCGGATAGGCCGACGAACAGGTAGAAGGAGGGACGGACAGGCAGGTACACAGACAGGCATGTACACAGACAGGCAGGTACACAGGCAGGCACACAGACAGGCAAACACAGTCAAACCGGCAGGATGAAAGACAGACGTACAGACAGAGGGACGGATAGACATTAAACAGAGTCATCCTGGCAATCATCCAGATTAGGAAAGTGAAGCAGGATATTGACAGGTAAACGGGCAGGTCGGGCGGGTGGGCAGACAGACAGACAGACAAACTGATTGACAGATAGAGCACTTGGAGAGTTGGAAATTGAAGTAACAATCGTTTGGAGTGAGTGATGGATAATCCAGGAGTGATGGACGCAAAACTTTATGGTTTTTCAATTGTTTTTAGGTTTCGTGGTTCCTGGCGCTGGTGCCTTTGAATTTGCCTTGCACGAAGAGTTGATGCGTTTTGTGACGGAGGGGAACATCAAGGGCAAATCTCGCTTCGGTGTCGAAGCATACGCGAAAGCCTTTCTGATTATTCCAAAGACCCTGGCCCAGAACGCCGGCTATGACACTCAGGATGTGATGGTCAAGCTGCAGGAGGAGTACCGCGAGTCGAAGAAAGTGGTCGGTGTAGATTGCGACACTGGTAAGACTGGCACGGCCGGACCGACAACGCTACCTGCTCTGGACTTGTTACCTCACCAAAGATTTGAACTTATTTATGTCTGTGACTCGTGAACAGGAAATGTGATGTTCCCCGGCGAACTAGGCATCTGGGATAACTACCGAGTGAAGAAACAGCAGATCAACACCTGGTAAGGTTGTTGATGAAACTTCAGCTACTTTCACCGAGGGAATCTGCAGAACAAAGATTAATATCTCGGACAGTTAGAAAGAAGCAGACAGAAAGTGTACCGATTGGCATCAGACCAACTTAACAGGGACGCTTCGAGATTTTGTTCTCCCAGCGATGTATTTGAACAGTTTCGAGCAGAGACTTTTTTTATCGTATTTATTATTATTATTATTAACTGGTCTAACGGAATGGGAAACAGTCAATACATATTTTGCTATTTGTTTGCAGCTCGCTGATTGCCACGAACCTACTGTTGGTTGACGAAATCATGCGTGCCGGATTATCCTCGTTGAAGGCTGGTGGTGGAGATTCATAAAACGGCATGGCGGACCTGTGTCAGAGATGAGCGCACTTGACGGTAGACGACCACACCGGACATTGAAGATGATCTATGGAAGTTGGTTTATTTTACTGTCTCCAATACTGTCTTGTCTGTGCTTTTTATACTGTTCTGAGACGTTTCGTCGAACTTTCCTCATCTGCAGCAGCAGCAGCAGCATTGGTGACCCGTAGTACTAGTAACATAAAAATCTTCGCTTCCTTATGGAGACGTTTTGTACAACCGCGATCGGGCCTACTCGGAGTGCTCATCTCGCGCTCGGATCTGAAGCCCGATGGTTAGTGCAGTTTATGCTAATAGTCGTCAATATTTACATCACTTAGCGAGGCTACCGGCTGTGTCGTGTCTCATCTCATCTCATCTTGAGTGAAGGCTACCCGGCCGAGATGGAATGTCTCAGGCACATGAAATGACAGTGACTGAATAAGACATCGGATGCCGGTGGGGGGTGGGGGGGGGGCTCAGCCTGATGCAATTAGGCAGTCCAGTTTCTGTAAAAGCAATTGGAAAGACAAACATTGGACTTGCATTTGCTCTTACGGCAAAAAAGCGCGACTGGATTCGGTTTCATGCACCACTGCACCTCGTCGGACGGTCACGGTCGGGAATATAATTGCGGTTTACTGGTGGGGTGCTTAATTTTGGCTTAATTAACGTCCGCCGGAAACACAATCGTTTTGACTACTTACTTTGCCGGGTTTGGCGCATTTAAGTCTTGAAAGATACGAGCTGTACGGGTACTTACCTGTGGCGAACTCACGAGCAAGTGAAAGTCGTTTGCGGCGTGCCGTGTGTGTGTGTCAGTCACTTTCGCCTGACAGGCAGAACTAATCGCATTATGTAACATTGCGCTGAGACACAGACCCCTCAAGATAAAGACAGGCAAGGGTACTGCACCGTTCGAAAAGGTGTGGCACAAGCTTGAGTTTAGTTTAAAAACGAAAACATAGGCGATGTGCCGCTGATTGGCAGCCGAAGGTCATTCACTGTCTGTCGTCTGTCTGCCATAGACACTTTCGAGAGTATGATATTACACTCGGTAATGTATTGATTGTTTGATTACCGATTGCATTGGGTATACAGGTACATGTAGATATACACACACGAACAGAATGCTTGGCTGATCGAGTCAAGCCATGTACCTCGTTTAATGCATTACTTCCTTACATTTGCCGAGTTTAGTGGCCTGATTCGATCAGCCAAGTATTCTGTCTAGGTGAATAGATAGTGTACTGTATACATACAGTGGTTGCCAATTTGCCATTCAACCACAACGACGGACATTTGATACTGTACCTGCCTGCCTGATTCAGACAATTAGGTGACACACAAAAAGCAGAATCTGGAGTTATTATTGGTTATTCTTTTTTTTATATGTTTTGCCATATATACTTCAATACTTGTAAGTAATTGTGTACTTCATGAGAAATAAGGCGCTTCCGATGTTTTGGCCTGTAGCAGAGAAATACACACTCGCCCAAATTACTAGGCTAACCGAGTTAGAGCTACTCTGATATCACAACGGACTTGTGGCGCTAACTCCGTCAGTCTAGAATTCGGGCTATATACGCAAAGTCTGTGATTGGCCGGAAATTAGAGCGGTGCCCGAGCTGGCCCCACCCACCTACTCGTCAAAATTTCAGTCAAATAAACCGTGGTCGATAGCGATCGACGGACACAGAGAAAGTTTTTCATTTGGCGCGATCCTCACCACACACGCCCGCGCACACAGACAGTCGTGATCACACACCATAAGCCCTCGTAAATCCCCTTTCTTTGCCTTTTTCTCATCAATTCCGCTGCACACAATTCACTCGAGGGATGATTAGCCCCCCGTTTGAGGCAGCTGAACCGGAAGTACGAACCGCCGTTTGCGTGCTGTGCTGATGGGCATGTGGCAGCGCTTGATTGACTGATTTCCTTGGTTATCACGCAGATTGCTTTATGACGTCCGTAGATATTTTTCCTTGCCTTGTTAATCATCGGCGTTGATCCTAGCGCGCGGGGAGTTGATTAGCAAGACTACTATTGCATGCAGTGAAGCAGCAACGGAAGCCGGATTTTAAGTTCCGATTTTTTTACGGAACGCGAAAGATTTTGCTCGGGCCTCTTGGGCTTGATTGATCGATTGGAGAAGGCGGAAATTAATTGGCTTCTCTTCAACAACCTTTTTCGCATTTTTTCACTCATCGGATCTCATCCAACGGACTTGTAATTCGATAGAAGGATCATTGTGGCATTCACTGACGCTGGAACGGAAGTGACAAGCAAAGGATAGGATATCCGTTTGCGTGACGAAGCCCATGGAAGACACATCCCCTACGACGATATTGTTTGATTGATTGATCAACTGATCCACAACTTCCGTTTTCGGGAGCGCACTCGCACGACTGCTTATCGATCGATATGAAATGGATGTGAAACTTGTGCGAGTGATGTGATGATGTGCAGTCTGCTGTGTGATCATTCACGAGAGTGCTCCCGTTGCTCGCTGGAATGAATATACCCGATGCTTGACGGGGAGTGACGCTGACGAGGACGACTGCCGGTGACAGAAAGCCACAGTAGTGTGAAGACGGGAAGAAAAGAAGTGTCCATCATATATCGCTGACGGCTGGCTGACTGTGTGGACGACCATCTCGACCTCAGTCAGCGTGGGCGCTTTTAGTTGGTCGCACTCCAGCACACGACATCTTGCCACTTATTCCCGCTGATTTAATCGGCCACTTTTTACGACTTCAACGGAAGCGGCGAAAAATGGCATCAGATTTTGATTGGTAAGCGGAGATGGTAGCTCTTGTTATATGGCTTGTTTGATTTTGTGATTTGATTGTTTGATTGTGTAATTTAATCGTTTGATTGTTTAATTGTGTAATTTGATTGTTTGATCGTTTGATTGTGTAATTTAATTGTTTGATTGTTTGATTTGATTGTTTAATCGACATATATTTTGGAGCATTTTTTAGAAACTGTTGGCGCTTACTATGCTTGATTTGTTCTCGAAAATGATTGTACTAATAGTACTTATGACGGGTCTGCCTCATTCTCATTCATCTTTAAAAAAAAGAATTTTTTGTGTCGTGAAAAAGCTTGGGTGCCTTGGTTTTAAAAAAATTATGCAGTTTAATAGCTTTTTTAGCTACTTCTCCGCTCCCGCCGTTCCATGGTGATCCTTTTTATCCGATACAGGGGAAGCCTTGTTAGGTGGATATAAAACTATAATGCTTGGAAAATAATTGTGGGTCACTTTCCTTTGCTAATTACATGTTTTTAACTCTCCTCAAATTATCTTTTATAAATCATTGATTGATTGATTGATTGATCGTCGTTTTGTTATATACTTATCATTCGATTTTCTTTCCACGGGAGCATGTTTCATGATAGTCGTGAAAATTAAAATTTACTTGTTTTCTTTCAAACATACGAAGCTAATTAGTTAGCAATGTCATATTAAAACAGTACTGCTTGATAACAGAAACAGGTTAACGGGCGCATTGCGTTGTTACGGGGCGATTTTTAATTGATTGCTGCTGTGCTGGCTTAATTGAATAAAATTAATTTAGCGGCTTAATGAATTACAACAAAGAACAGTTAGAAAAACAATCAATTTAGTGATAGTATTTCAGGTTAAGCCCGGTCGATTCAATCAATCGGCTGGTTGAATTATTCGCATTGAATTGATCAGTTGATTAGTTGATTGAATTGATCAGTTGATTAGTTGATCAGTTGATTAGTTGATTAGTTGATCAGTTGTGCCGTAATCGGTTATATAACGTCTTGACAGCTTGACGGACAACACCGACCGGCTAATGATAGCCTACAAGGCCACTTTTTTTAACCGATTTGTGCTTTCCCTGGGTTGGATCAAGTTACCTGAACAAGCAACCACAAATGAGTCGCTTGGTTTCTTTCTGTCTGACACAAAGGAATATTTTACAAATAGAGATGCATACATCTTTTTCTGAATGTGCTTGAACATGGTTGACTAAATTCATCGCTTAATGTGCTGCATGTGTTACAACTATCGGTTGATTGCTGATTTATTATTTTTTGTTATTGTTAGAGACTGTCTACATGCGCCAAATTTATTTATCAATTTCAGGGTCTACACATTGATGGACTCGTCCCGTGTGTCCACCTTCCTGATCAGCATCCTGCTGATAGTCTACGGCAGCTTCAGGTATGAGTGTGCAGAGTGCGGACTTTGTGCTGCGCTTTGAGTGTGCTTGGTCACTCAGGTGAAGGCCCTCTCTCTGTTGTGTATTGTATTCTCCATGCTCGAGCCGGTTTGTCCTTCCACTTTACTGCGCAGTAACGCGGTTAGTAATGCTAACGCTGTGTATGTATATTTTTTCATTCTCTTGACCGTAGGTCGTTAAATTTGGAGCAACAGTCAGCCTCGTCAACTGAGGCAGACAAAAAGAATGAAAAGTCTGCTGATTCATCAGCAGGTTCGTTGTTGTAAAGAATTATTTCGTTTGATGCGCCGGAAATATGACCGCCTGATATATGGATGGTGGTGAAACGTCTTTGTTCTACTTTCCGTGTGAAGGTTCATCGCACACCGATGTGGACGCCTTCCAGGCAATGTGTCTACCGGTAAGTGAGACGGGATCCTTGATCAAGTTTTTATTATCGGGGATTTGCGTATCTATCTTTAGTTCTGTTTGTCTTACTGCCTGCCTGCCTGCCTGCCTGCCTGTCTGTCTGCCTGCCTGTCTGTCTGTCTGTCTGTCTGTCTGTCTGTCTGTTTGTCTGTTTGTCTGTCTGTTTGTTTGTCTTTGTATGTCTGTCTGTTTCAGTTTTTGCCCTTGTCTAGCTTAGGTCATATTAGTACTTGTTTTCTTTGTGCACGCCGTCGTGGTTTGCACAAAACATCTTTTTTTGACCCAGGTTGGAGCTTCCATTTCCCTGCTTGTGATGTTCTTCTTCTTCGATTCGATGCAGGCAATTTTTGCCGGATGTACTGCCAGTAAGGCTTCCGCTTTGTTATCCTCGCCATGGTGTCGCACACAAAACTTAAACTTTGTTAACCGGTATTTCGTTTCAGTTATAGCCAGTATTGCTTTGGCATTCCTCCTTCTCCCTATGTGTCAGTATTTTATGCGGCCATGCACGAATGGTGCTTATAACTCGTAAGTTCCTTGTCTTGCGGTATCAGCAAAGCGTGTCTTTCGTTGTAGTGTCTACGCTTAAGTGAGCGTAATCTCTTTTTCGGTACACTGATACAGTGTACCGTATCAGTGTAGTAGAAGTACCGGAAAAACTGATACTGATGTACGGCTAAAATATTCTTATAATTATTCATTTGACTTTTTTGAATTCAAGTCCGAACAAGCAACCAAACAAAAAGGTTTAAGAGAATTTCGTTGGACACAAGACGAGCCAATCGGACACTCATGTTGCACTTTTCTTTCAGGTATCCGATTTCTCGGTTTTGTGGTCGCTTTTCCGCCCCGGAACTAGTTTCGTTTGGCCTCTCAGTTACGATCGTGTTTATTTGGACGCTAACGGGCCATTGGCTCCTTATGGACGCGTTGGGCATGGGATTGTGCGTTGCTTTTATTGCGCTTGTTCGTCTTCCTAGCCTGAAAGTCTCCACTTTGCTCTTAACCGGTCTGCTGCTCTATGATGTGTTCTGGGTGTTTTTCTCATCCTACATCTTCAATTCTAACGTGATGGTCCGAGTCGTAAGTGATCATCGCAATCTGTCAACTCAGTCGTTAGGTAGAAGGCAGACAGACAGACAGACAGACAGACAGACAGACAGACAGACAGACAAAGAGATAGAGAGACAGGCAGGCAGACAGGCAGGTAGGCAGATTTACTGACAGACAGATATATACATGAATGACTAACAAAATCGGGCGGCCAACTGTCTGCGCACAGACATTCGGGAAGATAATTACACTCAATCTTTTAATTCGTGGTCAAAGATCCTGCCTGCGTAGTATATATCCGTGGTGAATAATGTGTTTTCTTTCCAGGCCACCCGCACTGCTAATAATCCTATGCGCGCCCTAGCTCGCCAATTTAATATCGACAACAATGCAATTAACGAAGCACCTAAACTCTCCCTTCCTGGAAAACTTGTCTTCCCGAGGTAATTGACAGGCAGATCCCACTCCCTTTATTATGCATTCATTCGGATGCCGGGTTATGTCATCAAACGTGTCTTTACACTCCGGTTTTGTGTCCTTGTTTTCGCAGTATGAAAACTTCCGGACAGTATTCCATGCTCGGCCTGGGCGATATTGTGAGTACATCGATCTGAAATGAATTGAGCCAAATGTCGCTGCGCATCGACTTTCAGCTGAAGAACCCGCATGTGAATGCCAATGTGGCCCTCTGTGTTTGCTCCAGAAACATATTGCAGTGTGTGATCGATGAAACACATGGATAAAAACAGGAAGCCCCAGATTTGCGCGATTGATTTCCATTTTCATTAGTTGCCGCTGTATGGCAAAGTATTTACAGGGTTAGCGGTAGGATTGGTACTGTCCGCACTGGGAGATCTGATACGGGATCTGATTGCCTTGATATACTTTTTTCTCACAGGGCATGTGTCTGCCTTCTAGTTTGGTTTGGGGATGATAAACTTCGCTTGTCTGAATCTTGTCGCTTGTCTGAATCGTGTCGCTTGTCTGAATCGTGTCGCTTGTCTGAATCTTGTCGCTTGTCTGAATCGTGTCGCTTGTCTGAATCATGTCGCTTGTCTGAATCGTCGCTTGTCTGAATCGTGTCGCTTGTCTGAATCGTGTCGCTTGTCTGAATCGTGTCGCTTGTCTGAATCATGTCGCTTGTCTGAATTGTGTCGCTTGTCTGAATCGTGTCGCTTGTTTAAATCGTGTCGCTTGTCTGAATCGTGTCGTTGCTTGCTTTACAGGTGATGCCAGGACTGCTGCTTTGTTTCGTTCTTCGTTTTGACGCTCACAAGAAACTGCAGCTAAAAAACAGCGACGCCGGTATCCCCGGCCCCGTTGGCTCTCTGGAGAAGGTGCGCTACTTCCATTGCGCGCTGATTGGATACTTCCTCGGTAAGTCTCTCTGCTCCTACATTCGAATCCTGAATGAACCACGCGATCTCCAATGATTTTACCTGCCACTTTATTATCAGGTTTGCTCTCCGCCACGGTCTCCTCGGAGTTTTTCAAGGCGGCTCAGCCAGCACTGCTTTATCTAGTGCCCTTCACCCTATTACCGTTGCTGTTAATGGTAAGGAACTCGTTTAAAACCGGTGAATCCCGACAGAAAGGCGGAAAGACAGCTGGTGATCGACGCAACCGATTGATACTAGTACGTCGCTCAGCTGAGTTATCAACGTTGCTTTGCAGGCCTATATCAAGGGGGATTTGCGACGGATGTGGACAGGATTTCCCGACGGATTGCTCAGTTCAGCGACGGTTTCTCCCGTGAAGCTTATAGACGTCTGATGATCTCTTTCTCCCGTCTCTCGCCCTCTCACTCACTCACTCGCATCTTTTTGTGTGTGAGCCGGACGGACCTGCGTGTGCTACAGAGATTGCCAGCCGACGCCCTTGTATGGGAACGCCTTTCAGCTCTCGAAAGCAGTTCCTAGATCAGTCTAAGGACTGAGAAGTGTTCCACACACAAACAAAGACATACACACACAACAGATGGAGGAAATTAGTCTCTCTTCCAATGCCCGCTCTTTCCCGTTGCCCGTTGGACATTCAAGCTCGACGTGTGTTCCTGATTGATTCGTTTTCGTTGCCGAGTGGGCGAGAATCCTTGTCTTCTTGTTTTATTCGACTTCGTTTTACCTTTTATTACTCTTCCTCGCCGTCGTGGCCATGTCAAGAATCTCTTTCTGCTTTTCTTATTTTCTAAGCCGTGATGTCGTGCAAACATTTTCTCGGTTTTACTGTGTATATTTGTTAAACGCTTTGAGTTCGGCAGTAGCCTAAAAAAAGGTACTCGTACTGTAAAGTCCCGACCCATCCGTGGTGCCTACGTCATCACACAATAAATGCGACCGTTTTGATTGATTGCAAAGATGTGCGAACCACAAGACCGCACGTATCGATTGATTTATTGCATGAGGAGTCCACAATTAGTTCTCATCCTTCCTTTCCGCGGTCAATTCATTGATTTGTGCTTGTTTTTTTGCGTTTTCTTTAACATTAAAAAAACGGGCCGTCGTAATCGCTACACTGAAGAAAACAAAAAGGATCCTTGATCGCTTCCGCCGTTCAAATTTGATTGATCGATTGTAGCGCAACAGTTGTTTTGGCCCACCGGGTCTGATTTACTGGGGGGTTCAAAAAGTACCACAGATGGATCGGATCGGAGTAGATTATTAGATAGACCACAGCTGCATACACAACTGGAACAAAATTCATTCTCAAAGCATGGAGGAATAAAACAGGTGCGATAGGTGAAACGGCAGATCAAAAGATAGAGACATGATAGGCCAACAGTGTTTGCCAGCCAGAGTGGCCCTCGTGGGAGGAAGAAAGATAAAAGGTTCTCATAAAAACTTTACAAACGAAACGCTACTACTGTATTTTCGCGTTAGACAGGGACAGCCCTACTTGAGTGGAACGTGTGCACGGCTTGTGTGCACCGTACATACAGCACAAGCGCTGCGTGGCCGATTAAACGTTCCACAGCTCCTATGCTGTCCCTGTCTAACGCGAAAATACAGTATTAGACTCGTCCGATTGGTGTGTTTCGGACGTCAGGATCAGGAGGAGCATTCTTGACGAGCGTGTCGGTTTCCGGAAATGTTTCAGGCTAAATGCAAAAGAAAAAAAACCATTTACAGCGTACACCAAAAATACAGTAGATTTGATAAAAACAGATTAAATAGAAAAATAAAAAATAAACAATAATTTAATTTTACAATAGCGAACGAGTTTAGAATGAACAGTGTCGCACTCACCGTTGCATTTGTCTTCCGTTGAACCATCGTTTCACTGAGAATCTGTTGCTGCTTCAACCTCCACCGGCTGACCTCAACGTTCTTGTCGTCCGAATAAAATCTAGGATCCCAATCGATGTCCACCATACCGCCTCGTTTTGCAATTTCCAACCGCGTCCTATTCGCGAATGAAGCCGCATCCTCGCCGGGCTGCCAAAGACATATCACGTGGTAGGTATTGATGGATCATTAATCAGCACAGAAGTCATGAATAAAGCGGAATGAGTTATACGAACCAATTTGTTCATGACCGGAAGGTACCAGACATCACAGACAATAGCCCAGGACGTCAGCATACTCCAGATATGAGCTTGCATTGTCGGCTGGGCCCCCCAAAACGCATCTCCGAAAACCGGGTTGTACCGAATTGCCACCGGATAAACGGGACTATCCAATTCAAAGCCCCCCTTCTTGAACATCAAAACGGACGTGTTGTTCACACATGCACCTGAAATGTAAGCAATTGTACGAAAAGCAAGTCAATGGTCAATATACCTTGTCTAAATCTTACATATCAGGTAGTAAGTATGCCGTTTGGTAGCTGCCTGTGCGCCAGTCTGTATGCCTGCCTACCTGTCTACCCGTCTGTCTGTCTGTCTGTCTGTCTGTCTGTCTGTCTGTCTGTCTGTCTGTTCCTGCTTGTTTGTCTGCTTGTCTGTCTGCCTGCCTGCCTGCCTGGGTAATGGTCGATCCGTCAATTACTGAGGCAGACTGTCATGACAGTATTTTAGTCCCACTTCTTTTTTCTCTAGAGATTCCAGCGTGGGCATTGTCAACCGGTTGAAATGCCGGTCTACAATGTATGTCCTCTCCCAAACCGTATGCCCCATATGACGAGCTCGTGCATCAGTTAACGAACCTTCTGGAAAAATGAGGATCGTCGGCTTATTTGGATCCTTCACGTGGTCCTTCATGCGTGCAACAACAGCGCCACGATCTTTCGATTCCGCTCTTTCGAACCAAATATGGGAAAATGCTTTAGCAATTTCTTTCTGGATAAATCCGAACAGTCCACTGCCTTGCTGACCAACCTAAAAAAACGCATATCATGCCGTTCAAATTCCAGTTCAGTTGATTTTGTGTCAAGGATCAGTGGTCTTACTTACAAAGGCATACACATTGTCACAAGAGAGAACGATTACATCAATAGGGCTTGTATGATTTGCCACACAGATACCGTCCCGCTTGGCCATATTTTTTCTAAAGAAATAAAAACATCAAGTCTAAACGGTCAACTGCTGAGAAAGAAATATAACCAGCACAGATAAGAACAATTACAATCCAGAACCAACGGGCTGGCAGCCACAGGACTAGCCAGACAGGCAGACAGACAGACAAACAAAGAGACAGACAGATAGACAGACAGATAGACAGATAGACAGACAAACAGACAGATAGACAGACAGACAGGCACACAGGCAGGCAGACAGGCAGACGACAGGCAGGCAAGGAAAAGGCACATACCGGTCATGATAAGTTGCATGTAAACTGAGTGCCCGGGCCAAGATTCGGAAAGTGACTTTTGTCGCATATCGAGAGATTGCTGTTTTCACTTTTCCAGCAGGCAGGCGAGAACACAGCATCGCGCTGAGTACAAGGAGAATCTGGCCAGCGATAGCGATCATGAAGCGCACCGGGAACAAGATGAAATGCCGAAACCACCACCCGGCAAACCAAATCACGGACAGGCGAAAACTAATGTACTGGTATCCCTTATTCGTTCGAGTAAGCATATTCCAATATGGGAGTCCTGAATAAAAAGAGATGACGAATGCCTTTCATGTTCCCCAGCATTACTTGTTAAAACAAAACAATAATTCAATCGTCGTTGCGTGCCTGATCACGTTAACTTAGTTTATCTGTAAATACAGGCTGTGCGACTTAATTCTAGGGTGTATTAGTGCACTGGAACACTTAATAAAGTTGCGACCTCTCTCCAAACGTGATCTCCTACCTTCGGCATCAAATGCCTTAGTAACTTCGTCCTCCACAATATCTTTCATAGCTGTTTGGATAAGCGGTAAAACGTTCTGCAGCTTGAAGTCAGACGGGGGCGTGGTTTTGTATTTCAGTTCCACCTCCAGCGGTTTGTGATACACCTGATAACAGATCATCGAGGTTGCACTGCAGCCAATCGATCCCTCAACCAATCAACCAAGGGCTTTGCCAAGTTAAAAAAAATGCACACCAACCAATCAATCAATCAATCGATCAATCAATCAGTCAATCAATCAATCAATCGATCAATCGATCGATTGATTGAAGCAGCCAAATAATCTAACCTCGTCATCCTCCAGGACTTTTTCCTCCGCCGCCATGGCATTCCATACACGCTCCGGCTTCTGGGTCAACTCGATGACAGGCCGTTTAACCTCAACTCGATTGTTTCCAAACTAAAAATACAATAAAATCAAGATTATGAGCTAGCAAAATTAGAGCGTTAAAATTCCACAACGGCCAACGGGATTCGAACCTTGAAGACTTTCAGCAGGCATTTAATGTAAGTTGAACGGATTCCGAGATGGATGTTGAGGATGCCCTCCAGGATGATGAAAAAAGCAACGGAAGATTCGAAGATGGCATAATACTTGACGATGGCCACCAGGATGGAAGCTGCCGTGGTTAACATGGCGAAGAGCAAAGAGCAAAGAGAAAATATTATTGATAAATAATCCTCTTTTGGGCGCACAGGACGAGGTGATTTTCCCCTGGGGATTTTGTCGCAAAATAGAGCTGTCAAAGGAACTGTAACTCTAGAAAGTAACTTCTTCTGAGCCACTTTTCAGTTCCGACGTGTACAACAATAATGTCAATGAGTGAAAAAACGGATGTGTGGAAACGAAGGAAGAAGGACTGCAACAAAAACCCCTTTTTGTTCAACTGCTGACTGATGAGTCACCTTTTGGATGAGTCATGCTGGATGCACTCGGTAATCTTTAACGGTCGAGCGTTAAAGAGAGCGTTAGCCGCAAGAGATCGATTGATCGATTGATCATTTTCCTCATGCTTACTAGTACATTTATGAGCTAAATATCGCTTGCCAAGTCAAAGGCCAACGAAACTGATCATCACGTTCGCGCAAGCAGATATTTAAGGCTAATCCTGCGCAAAAGCAACCGGTGAAAACGGTAATAAGGGCAAATATTGAACGATCAAAATCGTTCAATGAATCTTGGCAGCGAGTCCCTCCCACACTTTTGGCCAGAAAAATCGGGACGCTTGATTTGTCAAGAGGTAATTTTTTACCACAAGGCTGCAGGCGGCTTTGATTTAAGGCGGAAATAGTTGGCCACAAGACCACATGTGCAATCTGTGTTGTGCAAATGAGCAGTGTAATCTTGTGGCCAACTATTTCCGTCTCAAATCAAAAAAACTTTTTTGTATAGCCTGCAGTCTTGTGGAAACAAATTGCTTTTTGAAAAACGGGGCGTCCCGATTTTTCTGTCCAAAGGTGTAACTGATTGCAAGTCTGCAAGTCATACAATGTATGAGTACTGTGTGTCTAGCGGATTAGACTTGTACCTAGGTCGTTAG
>LRSR01010972.1:0-18264 GCA_001579985.1 Hypsibius dujardini
CGAAAACTGCCATTAGATGTATATATATATTCTAATACGACGTATTCACAATTGAGCTGTCATCTGCGGTCTAGATGTACCTGCCACAATGTAGTTCTTTATGCTAACTAGGGTTGTCTAAAGTTGTCAAAACGTATCTACACGGATAGCGTACGCATTACGATACAGAATCCGTTTTCCGCCTATGGTTTCCGGAAATGAATAGGGTGTTAGTATTACTACATATGTAAGTAAGTATAGCATCGAAACATTCAGCAACCTTGTAACTGGCATTTTTCTCAAATAAAATTGTAATTCGACCTGACGCGCAGGTTTATATTACGGCAGGCAATCTTTCATTTCAATTGATAGAAGCGATGTATATTAATTGAATACGATAATCTAATACTTATCCTTAGGATCCAAAAAGAAAATAACCAAAATACGGATGCATTAAAGTGTAGTATCTATTTGCACTGCGACAGCTGCTAGTAGATTACATCTATTTTACATTTTAATAATCCAAAAGAATGGACTAAAGGGCTTGCTCAACAAATATCTATGTATGTTTCACCTGGCTTTTATGTTTTTTTCCTAAGCCCTAACCTAAGATCTGTTGTATGTTTCATGCTCTAGTTTCAATCAACAATTGGTGAGCACGAAAAGTGGAGCAGAGACCGAATACATTAAAATTACTCTACCTCACCGTCAGAGAGACCGACCAGACCGTTCGAAAATGTCTCCTACCTCAACTGGAAATGTGTCAAAAATGAAAAGAAACAATTTATCTGACAATATATTACGAGATTTCATGGACATATCCATTGTCGGTCAGTTGACTGCTGCTGCTGCTAGCACAACCATAGCGAGAGAAAGCTGCTTCTTGACCCCTCCTTTTTTCGTCACCTTGACCAAAAAAAGTGGCTTTAGCGTCCGTTTGTGTGTCAAGAACACGACTCTCACTTGCGACTGAGGCACTAAACAAATATGCGGACGAATTTTCAAATAAAAAGTCTGTCTGCCGGGGGTCGCGATTATATTTATAACAGTAATTTAATGATTAGCATCTCTGTGAACTTGAGAGATACTCGATCGTGCGCCCGGTACAGACAAGAACTCTTTTAACTGTACCAACGCACCCGCACAGTCTAGTCTATCACCACAAACGGTATCATTCATTTCAAACTCAAAGCCTGGACCATAAATTCTAATAAACTTATTTCTATACTTTCTTTTCGAGGGCGTTCTCTTTTATTTTCCGGTTATTGCCTATGAACATTGGACTAAATTAGACAGATATCGTTGAGGGATTCATTTATCGGTGCCACTTCACCTGCAGCCATGAGAGTATTGGGGAACATTCTCTGGACTTCGTGCCTCTTTGTTGTGCTCGCGAGCTGTGTGTTGAGTCATCACAGTAAGTTCCCCTTCTACGTTATGGGCGACTTTTTATCCTTAACCTTTAAATGATCTTTTCAGCTATCCTACACCGGTTGCAACAGGCAGCCGCCAGAGCAGCTCGGCAGGATGACAACAGCAGTGCATCGGGAGAGGAGGACCTTCTGTCTGAGAAGTTAGATAAGGTGCTGCTCCACGAAGCGGAGGAGAAACAGAACGCGACAACCATTGCAGCATCGACCGCTGCCCCCTCCACTGCTGCAGTAGCCTCATCTTCCAATGCAACCAGTAAGAAGAAGAAGGCCAAAAAGCACAAGACGACTACCGTCGCAGCATCCCACTCAAACTCAACGCTAGCCTCAATAGCAAAGGTCGCCCTTGAGAAGATTGTCGACAGCACCCCGATGGACATCCAGCCCAATTCCACCACCATTGCGCCTTCCACTGAAGCAGCCTCCAAGGCAAGTGACACAAAAGTTGCAGCCGCCAATAACTCTTCATCCTCATTTGTGTCGACCTCGACCCTGGCGTCAACTACCACCGAAGACGTGAGTATTCCCGCGGAGAACCCACTGCTGATGGTGGTCGCACCGGCCGGCGGTCAAGTCGTCAAGGGAGGAGCCGGCGTTCTGGGTATTGTTCTGACCCAGGCTCTCGCTACAACTGCCGTGCCGGGAGTTGTCACCACGGCCGGTTCTGGTGGAGCTGTGACTACCGCAGCTGCAGCTGCTGGATATGGTGCTTCTTATGGCAGTGCACCAGCTCCAGCTCCAGCTCCCGCACCGGCTCCCTCCTCTTATGGAGCATCACCAGCTGCTTACGGTGGCTCTTCATCCTACGGAAGCCCTGCCACATTGGGACCCGCTGCTACAACGGCCGCACCGGCTGCGACCACAGTCGCAAGCTATGGCGGTGGGTCTTCCGCCTACGGTGGCTCATCCGTCGGCTCCTCCTCCGCATCGTATGGTGCTCCGGCTCCGGCGCCAGCACCCGCACCCGCACCCTCTTCATCATACGGCGGTTCCTCCTCATCCTACGGAGGTGTCGTGACTCAGGCTCCTGTCGCAACAACCAAAGCTGCTGCGTATGGTGGTTCATCGTCTGGCTACGGCGTAGCAGCCACACCCGCACCCTCTTCATCATACGGCGGTTCCTCCTCATCCTACGGAGGTGTCGTGACTCAGGCTCCTGCCGCAACAACCAAAGCTGCTGCATATGGTGGACCATCGTCTGGCTACGGCGCAGCAGCCACACCTGCTCCGTCAGCCTCGGTTTCTTACGGTTCTTCACCGGCATCGTCGTCGTATGGCTCGCCCAGCTCTTCCAGCAGCTACGGATCAACCTACGGCTCCAGCTCCAGCTCAAGCTCAAGCTCTTCCGGCTCAGTGAACTCTATCGGTGAAAGAAACTCTTGTCTTGTTGTCGTCTTGAAAATGTTGTAACCGTTGTGCTTGCGTTGTTACTGTAGGTGTACCGTATGGTGACTATAGGGAGGTGCAGTATTTGCCGTATGCACAACAGGCTTACAATCAGTAAGTGAATTGAGGGTTTCGGGAAACTGTTGCATGAAACTTAACTTGTGTATTTGTTGCAGGGACACGTCCCCGCTCATATTTTCTCCAAATCTGCCAAGTAAGGAAGCCATTTAAATTGACGCTAATGCAAAGTCTGTATCCATGGTATGTCTTTTTTTCAGTTCCTTTGTATATCCTCAAATCATTCGGAATCAACGCCGATCCTACTCAGGGTCGCCGGTAGACTGACAGACATCTACAATAGACTCGCCGCATTCTCTCCCTTTCAGCGGTGACATTTAACAGGAAATGTACATATTTTTTCCTTTCCTTCTAGTTTCTCCTGTGCTCCTCTTTATGTTTACGTCAAAATTGTTTGTAACTGCACTGCACTGATGTTTATTCATAATTTTATAGACAAATAAATAAATATTCAGATAGAGTCTGTTACTGCTCCAAAAGTGTCAAGCATGTAAGAGCTGCGAGCATTGCACACCCCTCACAACAAACGTCACTGTCAAGAGATTAGGCATACAATGGAATGAAAAACAAATTCAGAGCCATCTCAATAAAAGGTCGTTAGATGGCCGTGTGTCCGCCAACATGGATTCAATTCCGATGAACTTGTCATGGGCCGTAGCGAGTATTCCAGATCATTCTGCATGATTTTAAGAGTTGACAGCTGTGAACATTCCACAATGATCGAAATCAATCCTAGAACTTGAAATCCCAATAAACAACCGACAAGTACATTACATACTCTAGTGTAGAGCGGTTTGGCTGATTCGCTTGTATTGTTTTATGTTACATCATCCAATGTCTGTATTTGATCCAAAGACGGCATATATATCACCAACATTAAATCTTGATTCTCAACCGAAAGCTCTTTGTACTGACTGTTATCCGTAGAGTATTCGGTGGATGTGAAATTGTGGTTGAGTGTGTACAATTATTGTTTAGAACTAGGCGTTATCTTTTCTAGAGGTTGACCATTCGAAGGGATTATTGTTTAATATTACTAGTAATAAATAAATCAAAGGTAAGAAAGAGCCGATTGAGAAAAACGAGATGGGGGCGGTCAGCGATCCCTTGTCAGCTGTAGTCAGAGGTCGAGGCCATGAGACGTAGAGCGCTTGCAGTATGAATTTAGAGTTTGATGTGCTAGATGTCCGTTGACGACATTTGGCCTAATTTTAACGCCGTTTACATCTTCTTTTGAATCAGACGGTGTTGAAGAAGCTCGTCCAACGCGGTACGCGTTCTTGTCCGGTACTTCACGGTCCGTTATAGAGTGCTGCGCTTAAAAGCATCGTGTTGACGTTTTTTACCACTTTCACTTTGAATATAGTTTACTTGAGAACAAACGGAATTACCCAACAACATAATGAAGGCTAACATTTTTGTCAGCGGGATGGCCATGTGCTACTTGGTCCTTGCTGTGGAAGCACGTAAGTACACCTTCCATCCCCACAATCAATGCTGTTGATTAATAAACCCTCTTTTTTTAAGGGACGCTTAGGGAATTATTTGAGGAAAGTCAAATAGCCGCACGGCAAAGTAAGCTAACAAGAAGAATATATATAACAGTTGGTTTGCTCTTTTTTATCACTTAATTTTGTTTGCAGATTACGCAAGTTCCGCCGTTGCGGCGTCCCCGTTAGCCTCTTCCTCATACGGTGGAAGCTCATCTTCTTACGGTTCAGTGGTGGCAACCACAGCAGCTACCACAAAGGCGGCTTCGTATGGTGGCTCTAGTTCATATGGCTCCTCGCCTGCATCCCCGTCAGCCTCTTCCTCATACGGTGGAAGCTCATCTTATTATGGTTCGGTGGTGGCGACCACAGCAGCAACCACAAAGGCGGTTTCGTATGGTGGCTCATATAGCTCCTCGCCTTCATCCTCCTCCTATGGCAGTAGCAGTACTAGTGGTAGCTCCTCCGGGGGAGCTTCGGTAGCCCTTCCATCACAGCTGGTTTATGTTTGGGGCTATGCTCCACCTCCTCGTAAGCCATCCACGATAAGAAAGGATGTTGAATCATTTAACATGACTGTTGTTTGCTTGTCTTCAGCATCCCAAGGGAACGGTGGACCTTACATGCTGTACCAAGGTCTGGCCCCCGGAATGGTAGTTGTTCCAGTCAACCGTAAGACCCATCTCTTCTGTTGGATCTTTCTTCCTATTAATTAAGTCACTTGAAAGCAAGACATTATTCGTTTCAGAGCTCAATCAAATGTTCGCAGCAGGAGCATCACCACTGCCGCCAGTCCTCGACAGCGCAAGTCAATACTTTGTCCCAAGTAGTTCTTCATTACCCAACGCGGTCTCTAGTCCTTCCTCTTCTTCTTCCTCCTCCTCTTATGGAAGGAGGTGAAACAATACACTAACCAACCCAGTATCAGCAAGTATACATTGGTCTCGCTGGCAGAGACCCATTTTGTCAGAATCTCTCTAGACCAAACTCTGTCAACAAATAACGTAAATAAAGAACGCGCAAAAGGTCTTACTGTGAGCTAACACGCAGTACTATTCATAGTGGAACGGTATGATCAATTACTAGTAATTCTGACAGTAGTGGATAGCCTCACAACGAAGTCTGCTTTTTTCCCGTGTCCAGTCATCGCCATACTGCAGAACATGATAATCTCTCCCACGTCGCCCTCTTTCAATTTCTCCAAATGTCGTCCAGATATATACCAGTACTAGAAAAATAAGATGGCAAAGCTGTGGTGATGATTGTGCCTTGGAAATAGATAAATAACTGTCTACGATAAGAAGGCTGCGGCTACGGTGCAATGCTCTAGGTCTATGCTTAACTATTTTTGCGAGTCTTCCACGGCTGGCATTGCAATTGATTGATCAATTAACTGCCTATACAGCTCAATAATCAAACGATCAACAAATCAGCAATCTTTTGACCGCCTGCAGAAGACTTTTAGAGGGCAAAAGGTACCATCGAAAAGGACTGTTCAGCGTTCGTTTTGGGCGCTGCGTGAAGGAAGATGTGAGTTGGAAGATTTGCCACGATCTGGAAGACGCCCGACGGTTGTCACTCCTGAATTAATTGCCACCGTGGATCATTTCATCACCGATTATCCCCATTCATCATACCAGATGATTCAGCGTGAATTTTCAATTAGTTCGTCGAGGGTGAAGGTGATTTTGAAACGGAAACTCCAGATGAAAAAGGTCTGTAGGCGCTGGGTGCCGCACAGTCTCTCCGAGGACCAGAAGCAGAACCGGTTGAATTTTGCCCTGGATTTCCTGAACGCATATGGCGAAGGCCATGAAAGACGTTTGAAAGAGCTCGTTACTGGTGACGAGAAGTGGGCTTATTACCAAGATCCTCTTACTAAACGGCACTCCATGCAGTGGGTGAAGAAAAAGGATTCTCGCCCTACGAAAGTTCGTCGCTCGAGGAGTGCGAAAAAGACCATGTATATCATTTTCTTCAACAGTGCTGGTGTTGTGTCGACTTCAAGGCTTTTTCCAACAAAGAAGCAAAGTACTATGACGTCGGTGTTCTACGTTGAAACCTGCCTCAAGAAACTGGTACGGACGCTCAAGCGCAGGCGAGGGAAGATGGGACTTCGTGGGTTAAAATTACATCACGATAACGCCTCCAGCCACACGGCAGGATTAACCACCGGGTTTCTCAAGAAAGAAAAATTTAAAATTTTGTCTCATCCATTTGTATTCGCCAGACTTGTCCCCCTGTGACTTCTTTCTGTTCCCAAAGTTAAAAGAGTCCCTGCGGGGAATAAGATTTCAGTCTGAAGATGAACTTCACTGCGCTGTGACAAGGCGTCTCTGGGAGCTCGGGAAAGATGGATTTTTAGCTGTCTTCCAGAGCTGGCTCTCTCGTTGTGAAAAGTGTATTCAGTTTAAGGGTGACTACTTTTGAAGGTCGGTGAAGTAAAATCATTAAATTGTTTGGCCGTTAATTTTTAACAAATCAAGTGACAAGACTTAGGGAGTGCCCCTCGTACGTAGAGTAACAAGAACGGACGACCATTGTGGCAAAGAGGGAAATAACCTTCATATTTGGTGTTTCCCTCTGTGTCTTCGTTACTGCAGAGCTTGATAATTTCCTCCACCTCGTCCTCCTTCATCTTCTCACCGAGAGATAAAAGAAGATGGCGAAGCTCTGCAGCGATGATTGTACCTAGGAAAGAAAAAAGAAATATGTCTTGTATACAGAGCGGACTGGAACCGAAAGGTGAGAGGCCACTTGTTTAAACCTAATACTGCTATAAGGCATGATTCTCAAATTACTTAATCAAAGGTGGGTAGGCGGGTGGTCTGGACCCTTGATTACTCACCAGTAAAATAGGCCCAGTGTAATTTTGATTATCTGGGTAGGTGGGTGGTCGAAAAAGGCCTTTTTTGATTACGTAATATGTAGATGATGCTTAGTACTATTTACAATTAATAATCTTGTGGCGTACAGTTTCGGATAATCAATCAAATTTCAAGCTGAAGCGCAAACCAATCAAAACAAACGTTTACTTCACCGATTGTCCTTTTTACGCCATTATTTTCATACCTTCGCCGTCCTTAGGACTTTGGAGCTTTGTTATTTTATTCCAAAAGACGGAAGTTAGCCAGGGAAATAATATAGGCTAAATAGGAAGCTTTCCCGCTTCCCGCGCTCGCTTCGAAAGCCAAACCTCTTGAGATTCCGCAAGGATCAGTGGACGCTTCTTCAGATGGCTCCTCCTCTTCAATCTACTCTCTTTCCGATGGTGAGTTTCCTTTTCTCTTTCTTCGCAAGGGCCCGTACTTCTAATCTATTCTGGTGCAGTTTATTAACCTCGTTGGAAAGGCCAGGGATTCTTCTAGTGACTATTACCCCATCCAAAAAACGGGGTGGCAAAATTATTTTGTACGATAAGAAACAGGGGCAAAGCTACATCCAGACTTTCAATGATGGTGTAGCTTCGCCCTATATCCAATTATTATGGTTGTCCAACAAAAATGGTTCTCTGCAGAATAAGGGGAAAGAATAATTCACGGTTTCCCGAATATGGAAGATTTATCTTGGCCAAACCAGAACTTGGAACAAAACCTTCTTTTTTAGATTATATCAGGATAGTTTAATTAATAAATTTTCGGTTATTTCAGACTTTTAAATTTCCTGCCGATCAACTTCTTGTTAAATGTTGCTAGCTTTTGCAGGGTCCTCATGTGACGACAATAACAAGTACATGCACGTTCCACCTGAAAGATACGCCAATGAATTGGTCCGTTACTGCAAGTTCAACACCGACGAGCGGATGGCAATGATTCTCATCCTTCTTGGACCGGAATATCTTCAAGTGCAGTTCTTAATTTACTGTATATATACAGTATTTGGTTGATGGCATATTAACTAGTTTGTTATTTACAGGCAATTGTTGGCAAGTTTAAGGAGGATCCGAACCCTATGCCGCCTGTTACGGAAGCTCAACTGGTTGGAATTCGGTCGAGCGCCTCCAAGGTCTTGGATCGTCACGACAAAAACTGGACATCCGCGATGGTATGCGATCTTGTGGGTCGTTCACCGTTCGTTTTTCAACTTGGAAGGCAGGAGCTTCCTTTCTAATTTCAGTTGATTAATGGGTCTGAGGAAGAGAAGTTGGTTGCCGGTCAAGACGTGCCACCTCCTGCCTGGAAGAAGGGTCCGTCCAAACGATTGAAGGAGTTTTATGCCCTGTGCAGGTTAGCTAGAAGAGATCATGCAGCTTGTAGCTTGAGTGCGTTTACATTGTTGTTGTATTGTAGTGAGAATAGCTTCGAACGTGTGTCACTAGTCTTCCTGGTAATGGGACCCGGCTATCTTGATGTAAGTACTCCTTTTCTTCGTGATTTTTATGTTAAGGATGTTTATTTTTTTACTTTTTACTGTAGGAAATCTATTATGAAGAGATCAAGGTTTTTGGTATGCCCTGCGCTGACAAGGTGTCCGAGGCTGCTGAGAAAGTGCTGGCGATTGCACGAAATAGTCTTCTGGACGGCGTTAAAGTGAGATACGACAAACTTTGCACTGTAGTAGTAGTACTGTATATATTCATGAGGTTCATTCGTAGGTGCTACGTGCAATTGACGCTCCTTATGCCAAATAACCTGGCATCATTTCGGCTCACCTATCTTCAAAGCAATTGATTTGGGAACTGAAGTTTAACTGAGTAGTATACATGCCTAGAATGTAACTACAGTTTATCTTCATAGTGATTATTCCAACTGTGCCTCCGTTTCTTGCTTTCGTTGCGGTGGTACAACAGACAAATGTTCGTTCGTTTATATTGTAGAATACAACATCACATACGCGCAGCTCGGATGATGGAGCGTGAATATAAACTATTTCTCGGATGACCATATCTAATCGTTATTTTCATTGGGGAAGGGGCCTTCGAGAACCTTCTTGATGAAATCTGAAATTAAAAACACTGAGCAGTTCAGGCGTTCGGCATGAGTCGTCTGTAATTGTCATTGTCGAGAGAGGAAAAAAAGTATCACTGACCTATAGGTGACGGATTTCAGGCTATTTTATCAGAATGTTGAGGGATGAACTACGCGGTGTCTCAGAGGAGCCGTCGGAAGCGAGCGTGCCCGACAAAATTAAATTAGGGTTGTCTGGGACTCGTTCTTCTAAATAGTATGTCAATACAAGTGAAAGTCGTGACAGGCATACAATCAGATAATTTTGCTACATTGGCCCGTTGAAAATTTATCTTCTGGCGCATGAATAATGATCAGTAAGGATTAATCCATAAAAAACCAAGGAAGGATACTACAGTAGATGTGGCACAGCTTACTACGAGGCAGAAGATTGCCTCGTGGAGTGATCTTTCGTTTTGCAAGTGTCGGTCGAGAGCAGCAATTCCATCTTTTGGAAAAATGGGTGAGCAATGGCGTCAGAGACCTTAATTCGAGCGCTTGGTTCGTACTCGAGCATCCGACTGACCAGGTCGAACAGAAGGCGCTCATCTTCTTGATTGACGTTCATATAGCGCTGAAAAAAGATACATTTGTAAAAGAAATGTTTCGCCAATGTCTGGCGGGCCTCATTTAGTACCATCAGGGGTTTGCAATTTTCTCTGACGTATGCAGCATCAGCGCTTCGGGAATCCCAGTCCAATTTACCCTCTTGAAAAAATGACGTCCTATAAAGATGGATAATTATTAAATACGATTGAGAGCGCAGAAAAGTATAAACGCTTTCCTCACTTGGTTCTCCGACACATTCGATATGGAAGTGGGCCCAAAATACGTTCCATCATCGCGAGATGCTCGAGATTATCATGTGTCTATAAAAGAATTTGGCTTTAGTAAACTGTTAACTTAAAAATAATACACAATACCTGAAAAAGGGTAACGCCGGTGAAGAGCTCAAACAATATGCATCCAATGGACCAGATGTCACAAGGTTGAGCCCATCCTAGTTCTGTAACGGTACAAGAGAGATGGCCTTTTTTTGCACTATAACTCGTCCATGAAAAAAGGTTGACTTGTAAGTACACGTACCTAGAATGACTTCCGGGGCCCTATAATGCCTTGTGGAAATGACTGTACTGTGGTGCTCGTCGTCAAAGGTAGCCGATCCAAAGTCAATCAACCGAATGGTGGCGTCTTTAATCCGCTTCACACCTTGACCGCTGGTCTTGCTCTCACAATGACTACTGCTGCGTCTCGTCTAAAACAGCAATTCATTTAACTAAAACTGTTATTAGCCTAGCCGACTGAAAGTTCAAATAAAAATCTCGCACCTTGGGTGCTCTAACAATGTCGTACTCATCATTGACGAAGAGCATATTCTCTGGCTTCAGGTCCGTATGGGTCAGTTGATTTTGATGAAGAACTGCAAATGTATCACTTTATGCCGAAGGAAAAAAGCAACGACATAGGTCTAGCCAACTGACTAACATCCAACGGAGTAGCAAAGCTGATAGATGATGGAACGGACTTGGTCCATGGGAAAGGGGCTGTAGCTATTTTCTTTCTGTGGAAAAAGTACAATGTATATCCGGCAGACATAATTATAACTCCCTTTGGTGTACTTGTACCAGAAAGTCGAAAACGCTCTTTCCGAGCATTTCAAATGCGATGCAAATGTGCCCAAAGTGGTCGAAAAAGTCCAGCATTCGTACGCATAAACTGATAAGCCAGATCGGTTCTTATTATTATGCGTCACAAAATATGGTTTAGGCAAAAATGGCTTCTTACTAGGTCCCGCCGGGATCTTTTCGTTTGAGGGTACGAAGGACATTGATTTCTAGCTTGGCAGCTTCCCGATATTTGTCCACATTGCGGATTATTTTGAGGGCGATCACCTTTTGCTTTGGCTCTCCAACACCTCCTCTGCCAATGATTTAGAAGAAAAATATAATGTAGTAAAAAGAAGGTCTTGCGAGTACTTACAGTGCTAGGGTGGCTTTCGCGCAGACTACCTTGCCGAACGTCCTGTAGACAGACATTCCTTCACTTTGGTGATTGAAAAGATTCTCTTTCACTTTCACTCACCCCTCTCCGAGTGTCCCCACGACCTCGTCTGCAGAAACACCATGCATCAGTTTAATATAGTGAGGTACAAACATTCACTCACATTTCTGACCGATGACGTCACCTTCCCTGTAGACCAAATGACCTTCGTCATCGGCTTTGGGTTTGACGATGGGAATAGCAACAACCGGAGCAATCTTCGCAATGGGAGCTTTATCGGGAGAAGCAGGAACAGTCTTTTGGGTGTCCACCGTTTCCGAGGTTAATCTGGCGGTGGACTTGTTCTCGCCATTATTGGCTTTGCTGACTGACAGAGCGATCGGCTTAACATCCTGTTGGAGGAAGGCAAATGCTTCCGCACCCGGGCCGGTGTTGTTTGGGGACAGATCGTCCAGTCGTCGATATTCTGTGCGTTATATATAACAAAGGAATGCACGCACGCCCATTTGATGCATGCTCAAAAGGGATAGAAAAGGGATATATGGGTTAGTTGCGATTTGGGTTAAGTAGGGAGAAAAAGCATGGACCAACATGCAAATGAAACTGTAATTAAGCACCTACCAGGATGTGAAGCAGCAACTTCTCTTGGTGGTGAGCGACTGCGAAGGATGTTGTCTTTCCGTAATAAATCCACCGAAAATGCCGGATTCGGCGGTGGCACCAATGAATCACGACGGGGTAATAGTGGAGGCTCCTCCTTTGATACTATCGGTTCCGGTTTCATGTGATCGGTACCGTTGGATGGTTCCTGCTGCCAGGCATTACCGTTGCTCGGTTCATCAACTACTACAGAATCAGCTACCAACGGAAATGCTACATCAAAGGAGTGGCTGTATGCGAGTTTGCTTGCTTTTTTAACAGGGAAACAAGTGAAAGAGCTTGTGGAGGTCGTTTCATCCCCATCGGTACCGTTTGTGCGGGGAGCCTGTACAAAAAGTCGAACATTTCTACTTAAGGGGAACCCGGCGCAATATTTTAGTCTGAAATTCATGACAGGTCGCCGAACGTCTTGGCGCAGGATATAGGTTCGCAACTCCACTCACTCTTTTCTATCAAACTATCTTCAATGTGCAACTTTTGCCTTTCGTATTATTTTTTTTAAAAGTTGTTAACGTCACCAGGTCCTCTTCTCCCATTTGGGCATTATTTTGAAAATTTTACTAGACGAATTTTGTCTGATTTACTGCGTTTTTCACAGTTTTGATAAGTATGCGGATTCGTTACACCCAAAAAGCGGCGTTTCTGTCTGAAGTGTCTAGTCAGAAAAAGTTCAAAATTTAAAAAATCAGACGAAATTCGTTTAAAAAAGTTTTGAAAAGAATGTCCAAATGGGATAAGGATACCTGATGACGTCACGGGACGTATTTGAAAAGAAATTATAAAAAGTCAAAAAAATTTTGCAAACCCAGGCAAATTTCGTGGAAAAACATATTGGAAGCTGAAAACAATTTTTCGTTGTTAGACTCATTCGGCGACCGGCTTGAATTTTCAACATAAACAAAAGCCGGGTTGCCTTTCATTTGACTAAAGTGTTATATTAAATATCTCACGTTTTGAGCATAAGGTTGATGAGATGAACTGCTGTTGCCGGTAGCAGGAAAAAGTATCTTCTGAAGATAAACCGGATCCGATTCCGGGGTGTCATCATCATCGGGATCACAGAAGGAAAGAGCGTCCACATTGATGAGGGAGCGAAAACGCGGGTCGCGACGACGACGACGCGCCGTAGACGGCAGCACCGACGTCGTGGGAATCAACTTTGGAGAGATGATGATTGATGAAGCAGGTGTTGCGACAGAAACAGTTGCCGCTGGTGCTTGCGGGGATTCAACATCCTTGGAGGAAGGTTGATCAGACGTTGTGGATGAGTTTTGCCGGCCGTAAGTCTCTCCTTCCTCCTCCTCAAAGTTACTTGTCTTTTGCAATCTCGCCCGGACATACGGGGAGACGGGCTTTTTTGGCGGTTCAATCACCATACAAGAGGAGACTGCTCTCAGACTGGGATCATCGTTCAGCTGGCTGCTCAACGCGTAGGCCGATTTTGACGACGTCAAACGGTCCATGAATGGGCGGTAAGGGTCCTGTGTTAAGGTGTAAGAGTCCTGTCGATGAAATGACGTGCTGCTCGAGTCCAAATAATGGCAATCCGGCTCGTGAACGGGATAAGAAGTGAAGGAGTTGTGGGAGGACCTGCTGCTAGTAGTAGTATACGGACTGCTGGTCGTGGTCAGCGGGGTCGCCCAGTCAGAGTTTCGCCTTGATGACATGCATCCCATATTATTGTTGACTAACGGCGCGGGATTGATTGCTCGACCGTAGGCGGACGTGAAGGTTGAAAAGGCGGGCAAAGTGGGCTCTTCTGGTTCTTCCGACAGACGGATACTCGCATTAAAATCTTGAAGAGTTTTACGCCGCGACCGATCAAGCTTGGAGGCGCGATGATGATCGGTTTTGAATGTAACTGAGCGGTTGGGTGCTGAAGAGAAGGAATATGAGCTGTTGGCAGCGGGGACAGCAGTACAAGTAGAAGCAACAGGCCTGTTACTAGTTGTTGCAAAGAGTGTGTCAAAGTCTTGCGAGAGAGTAGTGCTTGTGCTTGTCGTCTGACTGCTACGAGGTCGTGACGACGATGATGAGGAAGAGGAAGACGGTTCGTTTGCCGGATATATACGTGGCTTATATCCGTCGGAAGAGTTGCTGACCTCACCTGAAGGTGATGGGCGAGAGTAGCTGCCGGAAGAACGTCGCACGTTTGACCGATAGAGGTCGCTGTTTGACGGCGGGAGGTATTGTGAGTTGCCACTAGTGGAGGAAGTGGAGGATGTGTTGAAAATACAGAAGGAGGGGAAATAGTAGCCGTTTCGAAGGGACGATCCACTTCCTGAAGGTCCCGATGCGGAGGGGGAAGAGTAAGCCGTAGAATTGGAGGAGGAGGAGAAGGAGGAGAAGGAGGAGGATGGGAAAGAACAGGAGGAGAAGGAACGCTGCAAAACTTTCTTCTCGCCTCGAGTACTCATATCTCTTTTAGTTCCTTCGGAAGATGATAACGGTCTCGCTGAAGACAAATTATAATTAGCTCCAGGGAAAGGAAAGCGGGTTGTGCTGTTGTGTCGGGCTGGTGTAACCCAATTCCTCCTTCGCTTCTTGCCGGCGTCTCACAAACCTCCCACTGCAGCAGCAGTCAATGACTTAATATCCTTCAACACCCACGCCATTTGCAACCGTTTTACCGTTATGGCTTCTATTTCACCTGAATTGGAAAAATGAAAATAAACAACAATTAGTAGTAAAGTAATATATAAAGTAAAAGTATTATCGATGGAGAAAGCTCGATTTGGCTATAATAGTTTAGGAAAAGAGATCTTTACTTACGCAGGAGGCTTGACCACTGTCTCAAGTTAAATGTCTTGTTACGCGGGAAGAAGGTCCTACTTCCGGTTTAGTAGCGCAAAACCACTGTACACATACACATGGAAGCGATTCTGAGTGAAAGTGTGATATAGTCAACAATCCCACACCACATTCGTCGAATGAGAGTGATGCGCTGCTACAGGAACGATCAACCCGGACCGGGTTCGACGTGGGTAAGCAGAAATATTTGACACGAAATACATACTGTCAACATCCTTCCTTCCACTCCTCTCTGCAGCCATCAAGAGAAGAAATTAGCCATTGAATAGACATTACAGTGCATGTACTAGTACAGTAGGTTGTCTGTGGTGTTGGCTTGGGCCCGAGCCCTGGCTGGCGGACGTGCTACTTATGAGGTTGCATCCCCTGCATGTGTCCACAATTTAGGCTATTTTGATGATCACATACAACCACGATGTTGCGAAAGAGAAGAGAACAAGAAGAGCTTGCGACTGGCTTGGCCGTCCGTCATCGTCTTTGCATACAACTTACGAGTAATCGCTGTCGGCTGGCTATGATGAAGCTCCTATGCTATAGCTACAGTATGCTCGCCGCCATGGCTCACTCAGAGCCAGCTGCCTGGGCTTACTCCAGCTACTTGTCTAGTTATTTTAAGAAAAAGCGCCTTCCCTTTCGATAGTAAACAAGATTTTGCTGCAACTTGGTCATCACGCGTTCGCACGATGGGTCGCCTGTGTTGGTTGTGGACAGGTCAATCGTGAACGACGGCGATGCTAAATGATCTACAGTGTATGCTCTCTTTATAAAGCAATAGAAGTCATCTATATATAGATTGCTTGTTTGGCTTCGACGTGTTCCTCTACGCCCTTTTTGGTCCAGTTTACAATACTGGAACGGCACTTCGGCTGAAATTAGCTGAACTAGTGATGAAATTTTTTGGTTGCAAATTGAAAATAGTCTTTTTGCTTAAGCTGCAAAAACGTCGTACCTGGGTACTGGAATTTATTAAGAATTGTGAATGTCGGACAGAAATGTATTACTAGTTTGTGATAGTAAACCCCGATACGTGTAGCCAGCCTAATAATAAGGCATTTGACAAGCTGCCCGCATGAGTACTGTAATAGGACTGAGCTCATACTTTGCGTTATTTATGTGGACGTCGGACAGTGGACACAGCTCTTAAATATATATGTAAAATAAAAGTAAAAGATCATTTTCAAGTTCGTTTTTGGCGGGACTGCAACTGTTTCCGAATTAGCCGCCCACAGAGCGTATGCCGTATGAGAAAGTATCACTCATGAGTCAAGTCATAGGAAAGAGTTTTCGAGTCGAGTCATGTGTCATGTCAGGATTCCATTCTCGGTTTTTATTGGGTTCCTCGTGATTAATTAATTTTACAATTTGCTTCCCCATTCTGATTCTATTATCATTATTTCAAATCAAAAGACAATTGTTAGGCATTTTTATTAGTCAAGGAATGAAACATTCTTCATGGCCTGAATTTGGAGCCATAATCTGAATCTGCTAATGAGAGGGATGGAATGTGACTCTCTTTCTCATACTTCTCCCATCAAATGTGAACGACATTTCCCCCTTTTTTTATCTCGAAATACAGTGAAGAAATTTGGAACAAACAGGAGGTGTGAAATTGTCATCTACCAATCTACAATTATTTGATCGCCCCAGCGAATGGAATTGGCTTTTCATTTTACTTCTCTTCTCCTTCCAGACTGAATTGACTTTAATAATAAAATCTGGTTTATTATTATATCGATGCCTCAGCAGTCGCCTGTGACCCAACGGCATGGCAGTAGTTTTGCTACTGGGACAATGGGAGAGGGAGGCGATCTGGAGGAGTCTACTATCAACAATGGCGGTGTTGCCTCCTCTTCAAGGACGCCACAGGATAAAGTCACTCCCTTTTCCTACTACTTCAAACCCACTCTCCAGGACTATGTCCTCATGGGATTGATGGGTAAGATAATCAAACTCTGCGCGCATTTTTTGCAGACGATTGGCCCAAACAGCAGACTTGTGTCAAGGCCATCACCAATCGATCAATCAAGCACAGACTTGCAATGACAGATTGCATTGTCTGGAAAGAGTTGGCCGAATCGTTCAATCAATGACCCAAACAAAATGGAGATGGAATATTTCGATCTACAAGTTTCGTATTGCCTTTTTGATTGCAGTGCCCCTGTTTCCTTTCCGGCTACTTTTAGCAGTCATTTGCCTGTTGGTTGCCTGGGCCGCCGGGAAGATTGCCCTAATGGGGCTGTCGCCTGAGATTGTTAATGCCGCTCCCTTCACCGGATGGAGACTCTTCTGTCGGCACCTGATCATGTGGTGTTCGCGGGCGCTTTTCTTCGCTGCTAGCATTCAGAAGATTGAGTTTGTCGGGGAGGCCGCTGACTCCGTGGGGCGTTTCGAGGACTCATCCGTCGCGCCAATCATGGTGAGTGTCACCTCACCTGTCTCACCTATCCTGGTGAATTGTGGCCGGGACTTGTTGTTCTTACAGATCAGCGCTCCTCATTTCTCTTACCTTGACGCTTTCATTTCTGGCACTGTGGACATTACGCCTGTCATTAAGGCATCAGCCGGCAAGGCGCCCGTCTTCGGACGCTTCCTCACCGCACTCCAGCCCATCTTTGTCAATCGCGAAAAGGCCGAGAGGTATGATCCGCTTTGGCAGTGCTTATTGGCTTGCTAGCTTGTCTTGTTTGTCTTGCTGCTTCCATCCAAGGTCAGTTCTACCGAATTCATCATATTTCTCTTTTTTTTAGGTTGTGACTTGTATTCCCTTATTCCAATAGTTTTTGTTGTTTGTTTCAGCCGGCAAAGCACAAAAGAAGCCATCATCAGACGATGCGACACAGAGAAGGGCGTGTGGCCTCCTGTAAGTCGCTCTCCCGCTCTCTCCGCAATGTCGATTTGACAATGTGATCCTCTTAGCTTTTATCTAACGCGATCGATTTTATTTTGTGGTTGTTTGAGTTGTATTAAGACAAGACAACTACTGTCCTATACTGCAGTATTGATCAATCACGTCATATCATGGTGTAGGTCCTCATCTTTCCCGAGGGGACCACCGGCAACGGCAAGTGCCTCTTCAAGTTCAAGCCTGGGGCCTTCTACCCCGGCCAGCCGATTCAGCTGACCAGCATTGAATACATCTCCTGGATGAGGTTAGTGTGTCTATTCAATCAGAAACCTCGGTTGCTATTACGAAATCCGTCTTTAGTCTTATCAGATGGATGAGAAATAAGATTAGACCTTGATTGCCAGCCAGTCTCAGCAGAACGATTTTGATCTCAAGGAAACTCAATTGACAGCTACCTTTTTTAAGCGGACTTGTTTTTTGTTTAGCGCTTGGAACCCGATCGTAATGGCGTGGGACAGTTGCATTCCCGTCTGGCAGAGTATGATCTACATCTTCCTGCAACCGCACGTGACTGCCCGCATCCACATCCTCCCGGTGTACTATCCGACTGATGAGGAGAACAAAAACCCTGCGCTGTT
>LRSR01010977.1:0-37855 GCA_001579985.1 Hypsibius dujardini
TCTCCTAGCTAGCTTCGAAATAAATACGAACTATTTTTAATATTAACTCAATTTAGTGTTGAACGTTGAAATATATTTCTCGGGTGCGAGCACAAAATTTTTCTATGACATTTTTAGATTTGGCAAAACCCTGGTAGACTCTCTTTTCCTGATCTTGGTTGCAAAAAGGTCGATTTTCAAAAGAAGTTAAACTTGGGAATTTCAAAATTCAATTTGGAATCAATAATCATTAGAATGTTTATTTATAAGGGGCGGTGCAGCGTCACTCGAAAATTTCCAGTATTTTCAAAGTTGGAAATCAACCAGTCAAAAGATCTTTTGACAGCACACAAGGAAATAATTTTTTTGACATGAATCAGTAAACTGGGTTTGCATTGAAACTTTATTTTTGAGTCATTTCGAATTACGCACTTGATGAATTTTCCAAGGTATGAATTTTCATTCTAGAAATAGTTGATATCGGGTGTGTACAATTTCATTATTTTATGTCTCCGTTCGTTTCCCGTGCTGTCATTCACCCCACTCCACATGTAGCTTATTCTCATATATATGAGGGTTGTTTACTTTGTTTTTCAGGTCCCGTTTCACTCTAGGACGGCTCGCCTTCTCTAAGGCCGTCGGTCTTCCTTGGGGTCCAAAGGCGTGGGCTGCCGCCGCCACAGGAACGTTCCTGGTTCTCTTTACAATCCTGTTCGCAAACTATGAATTGTCACCGAGCGCGGGCACAGCTAACATTTGCCGCCCTGAAACAAATTAGTAGGTTTTCATAGATTAGTATCGCGAGTTTCATATAAACCAGAAATATTCTTTTAGTTTTGAGTTTCATCAAATTCCGATATAAATAATGTTTAGAACTAGGCCTTGACACTGTGATTTACTTGGCAGGTAAGTACGAAGGGCAAACTCACAGTAATTACACTCCATTTTTTGTGGAAAGTCTTTATCAACTATTTGAACCAACTAGATCCTGATTCCATTAGCTCAACCTTAGATGAGTTACGGAAAAAATGGATTCAAATAAAACTATTTCGCAAAAACTAAGAACTTCGATAAAATTAAGTTTTTGGTTGATGAAGAAAAGTTCGCCACATGGCTTATCCCTGAAACAGATGAGCGAGAAAGAATGGCAAAGGAAGTGTCTACGGCATGGAACGGTTCAGAGGTTATTCTCTATGGGAGCGCTCCTCCTGCAGATTGAATAGACCCAGAAATCTTTTCCGAACCGCCACTACGTAACCCGATTGCAGAATAACATGTACAACTTTTTCAATTTCGATAAGAAAACCCTACGCTCTCCTCCTGACGCAGTACGTGAACTTGTTTTGCCCTTAAGTGCCCGAGGGGGCGCCAATTGTTGGTGCTTTTTCACCTGAACTGAAACAGAGATCCCAGCCGAAAGTTTTTCTGTCATTGTAGGGGCCAACCATGACCTGACCATCGATGGGTACGACTGAAAAGTTGCTTTCAAGACAGACCTCACAGTCTGCTGTTACGGGCGTATTTTGTTACTCTCTTCCAGATCGGTCGATCCCTGCAAGGATTTTTCACAGTTCGCTTGTGGCCTCTTTAATAAAACCACGACGATACCGGACAACTACGCGGCCTTCACCGGGATGGACTCTTTCCAAGTCAAATACCGACGATCCCTTGCCGGTAAGATAGTGTTGTTTAAATATATTTAAACAATATTTTAAAAGGGCTCACAAAGCAGATTTTGATTTTGAATATAACACATTTTTATTTTATGTAGTCACAGAAGTAGAAATCAAAACTGGAAAGCCCATTGTTATAACATATAGGTATAACATAGGATTATTACTACCAGGTGATTAATACCTGTTTACATTAGACCACAACATTTTGATTGTTGGTGGACCTTGCCAATATGTCGGTGGGCAACTTTCATGGCAGGAACAGTTTAAAATGAAAATGGAAACAAAATAATGAAAAATTCAGCAAGCTACATTAAATTATTTTTAAAGATAAATTAAAACATGTTAATTCACTCAATAATTAATTCAATAATTAAGTAATTTAAAATTAATTAAGTATAGTCTGTTTTAGAGTGTTTTGTAATTCGAATCGCTGTGTCGCAGACTGTTTAGGTAGCAAGACCGAGGAGGATGTCGTGCCGAATGCGCGGTCCAAAGCGAAAACCTACTACCAAGCGTGCATTCAAACAAACGGTTAGTTTATGCTTATGTCTGTAAGTTGTTGCCTGCGAGGAGACAACTTTGAGAAAGTTTCTTTTGCCTGGATAATATCAGCACGACAAGATCCCGCGTTGGAACTTCTTACCCACATTAAAGAAGTTATCCCTGCACTGCCGAACGACTCAACCTTCTTCACAAACCCTTCTGCGTACCCTTCGGGTGGCGACGTTGTGGCTGCTGTTCGCAATGGTCTACAGTTCGGATACTCATCAGGCTTCTTTTCAATGTCCATTTTGGATTCTAAGAAGATCATCCGATTTGGGGCTCCGACTTTCCAACTGACAGTCGAGCAGTACCATGGGAAAGAGCATGATGTGTATGTTCGCTACCTGTCGGAGGTGTTTTACTCCTTTGCGGACAGAGTTTACCCCGGATCGATGGACCGTCAGCAATCGGTCGCTTTGGCAAGAGACATTATCACCTTCGAACAGGAACTGGTATGTCTCTGTCGCATTGCAAGCATCCAGTCTTGACGAGCGATGTTTATGCAATATCAGCTTCAGATTGTATTATGTTTCGTGATGTATTCCTTTCTTTCTTCATGACCCTAGTGTAGAAGGGTAAATGTATAACTCTAAGCAGTTTTTACGAGCGTACCTTAAGCATGGCAGGGATTGCAAAATGTAACATAAGTTTGAATATATATTATAATATAATTTAAAGTAATGGGCGCTACTGACTTTGTTGAGTACCCTATGACTGATTGATTAATTTATGTTTCAGCATGTTGCCGGTGCAAAATAATTACAAGCCGCATCAGTGGGCAGCATTATAACTGATTCCTAATGATTACAAAATTATAATTACGCTCTTGCAAGTCCTAACTCCGAAGTTTCAATTGCATTTGACTTAATGCCACATAGTCTAGAGCCCTGTTGTTTGTGTGGCAGAAAGGAAAATTGTGTGGACGCTGAGTGCGCTAGTGTACGAGGCATATTTTTAAAATATTTTTAATATGGACATAACGTCAAATTCAAAACACAATTGACAAATCCATTGGCAGAGTTCGAACAAAACACTTTTTCGATGAGAGAAGTGTTCCGTATTCTCCGCAGTAAATTCAAGTTTAAATAATGGATTTTGTAGATCCTACTCTGGGACAATGGGAAAGCTGTATTCACCGAAACAGGCAGCCTCGTGTTGACACTGGCCGAGTTTACCGCTCGCTACACGGTTCAGTTTGGCCTGACGGTGACCTCCTTGATTGACATGCTCCAGGGAGTGTGGAATGTTACGCGTCTAGAGCTGCTCGACAGTTCGAGCGGCGAGTCCGCAACACTAGAGCTGGCGAACCTTCGCCGGGGACCTGCTGCCTTGACTGAGTTCACACTTGTCGAGGTGTCAGATCCCGTTTATTACGCCGCATTGATGGAGAAAATTGCACCGTTATTCTCGGCCGACAACGCCACCGCTGCTCGCACTCTGCGGTAAGAACGTATGACCAAATGGATATTATTTGCTTATTTGCTTATTTGGGTATTATGCTTATATGCTTATGCTTATATCAAAATTATACTGTATTTCCTCGATAGATAGCGATAGCGCACGAGCTGTGTGACGTTAAATTGGTCCCTTCCCATGCTCGTTAACGTGTGCCCTGCCTTTACCTCGCATGCCAGGGGGCAATCATTAGGTCACGTGACCCGTGCGCTATCGATATCTATTGAGGAAATACAGTATTATTTGCTTAGCACATTAATCTCCAATTTGTAATGTTGATTTTTTTTAAACCAATCCTTACGATTTTTCTTTCAATACTGCAGTGGAGTGACTTTTTCGAAAGGGCGTACTAAACAGTTATTAAGATTTCTACTATTTTTTCAATAAAACAATGGTTATAACGACATTGCGTTAAAAACGCGGTCTTACTTACTTACTTCACCAGGGTATCTCGACCGACCGACCGACCGACCCCCCCCCCCATTCTAGATGATCTGATTTCCAATGATTATATGCAATTTACGATCTTGTTAAGAAGACTTTGCGCAATTTTTATTACTTACGCATGCAAGACGTTCAAAACTTTCACAATTGTGAAAAGACTTTTTGTGACTATTTTTAGGTGATTTGGGTTGTTGGGAAAAAGAAGCTTAAAATTTTACTAAAAAAAACTAGAAATTGCACCAGTTAAGATCACAAAACTAGCGTGGGGCTTCAAGTTTAAGCTAATAAAGCTGTTATTGAAGCATGCAATTTCACTCGGGCAATCCAGAGCACAACAGAAAGCTTCTTGTTTCTAAATTCGTAATATTTCTATCATTTTGCATACGAAATTGTGTTTGGGTTGATCGGATCTTTAAGTCTGATTCCAAATTTTCCAGTAAAGGGCTTATACAGTATCAGGGAAAAGTTTGCAGATAACCCCCCGCCCTTTATTGTATTTTCTGTATTTAATTTTAATGCTGTATTATTTACTGTATCCACTTTAAATTCTATGCCTTGCACTTGCTGTATTTTTACATTAAATGCTTTAATTTTAATTCACTGCGTTTACGTTAAGTACTGCAAAGAATTATGTTTTCAGCCTTTTCGGGAATTACATCATGAAGAACATTTTAATGGAGTACATGGATTATCTCCCCGGAAGGTTTCCTGAAATCCAGCAAGCTTTTAGGGCTGCTCTTGATCCACTTACGGTGAACAGGAAACAGAAGAGACCGCTGTGGGATAACTGTTTGAGCAGGTACAGAAGATCCATTGTCTGGTCCTTATATAGACTCGTAAATATTTGCTTGCAGAACTTCGACAATCTTTCCCGAAACAGTTGATATGATGTTTGTCGACGATGTCTTGGGCAAACAAGGACTGGACAAGGTAAGACACCTTTCATCATGGGTACTGGATGCTTAAAAGGTACGGTAAGGATTCGGTCCGTGATGCTTTATTGGATAACTTTATTTGCAGGCCAAGATAGTAGGGGCGAACGTTGAACAATCGTTCCTCAACCTATTGACCGCAAGTCGACCTGCAATACTTGTCATCCGCCTTGCGCTATTATAATTGATATTCTCATTACTTTCTAGGAAACCGAATGGATGGATGAAGAAACAAAGAATGTTTCCAAAGCAAAATTGAAGAGTGTCCGACAAATCGTGGGACATGATAATCGATTGCACAAGGACAACGCAAGTTTGGTTGAAGCCAAATTTGAGATGGTAAGTTACTGTAGACAGCTCATTCGTGTTGAAAGCCTTGGTGAAACTGCGCGAAGAACATGTCTCTTTCAACTAAGGCTTTCTGATTTGCGAAATGAATTGATCTCAGTGAGGGAGCGGTCCAAACAACGATAATCAGTGAGGAAAGGGAAGACCAAAGTAGTCTGAATAACAAATTTAGTTATGGTTTTTTATATCATTATAAAAATGCTAGCATGAGCAATAAGAAATGTAATTCTGAGGAATAATTTTCTGTCAAACAAACTTTAAATTTTAGTTTGACTTAAAACTTTGTTGTCCCATTTGTTTCATCGGGTTCCTTGCGTCCCATTTCTCCCATTTTCTCGTGTTTCGTATTAGGATATCGGGATAGAACTGGTTTGAAAATGGGTGAAAAATGGGAAATGTTTTGGTAAATGGGATGAAAACCAGGTGGGAGCCAAAATTTCAAAATGGGACGACTCTAACATAAAATAAACAGTTTTTATTGCTACACCTGTAAATTAAATCAAAATTGGTTTACCTATTTTATTTTTTATTCAAATTTCATTTATCATAAAAACCAAAACATATATCTTGGAACTCCGTTCCTCAACTTGTACTTGTACTTGTTTTGCGTTTATTAGAAAGAAAACAAACTAGCACGGCTCCAGTTTTCTGATATTTTTTTAGTGTGCCCGTAGTTCTAACACATCTAATAACAGCAATGACCGACCTAAAAATTTCCCATTTTTTATTAAACTACAAATTTGTCAACCTACATAGGTTGACAAACATATAAATTAAATAAATATGTATTATAGCTCTAAATGTATTTAAATTGTCAAAAAATTTTGTTTCACTTGCCCGATAACTATTGTTTTCTGTCTTATGCTTGTATTTGCTTGCAGCTCAAACTAACAGACTCACAGCTGGTCAATGCCATCCAGATAAAGAGCTGGAAACTCCGTCAAAATATTCCCCCGACCCGAAATTCCATGTCTGAGGAATCGCGCAGCTACTCCTACAACGCTTATTTTATCGAGAATACTATCGGTTTGTGTGTCAGTGCCTCATCAACAAATAAGCGCCCCAATAATTACAATTTATAATGCCCGTTGCAGTTATTCCTGCGGGGCTAGCATCGCCGCCGATGGTTGGTCCAAATTATCCCCCTCCATACATCTATGGCGGATTGGGATTCATCACAGCGCACGAGTTCTCGCATCTGTTCACATCGCCTGGTACGTATTGCAAATAATAACATTACTTATTTCAAAACGTATACAGTAACGTCTCCGGGACGTCAATATTCCGACGGTCCTGTTAGACTGTTAATAAATATTTAACGAAGCACAACTTACCTTCAGGAAACAATTTCTTGCTTTTTTTTCTTTCTAAAGCACAAAAATTTGGGTTGTTAGGAATCATTTGATTTGTCCGATTGCTAGCTTGCCCCATATCAATTTTGCCAAGTGCGGTTTTATTTTGAAAATACAATGAGATTTTAGAAAAATGCGAAATAAATTTTGGAACACGCGGTATAAAGTTTGGAAAACGCTATTAAATTAGAACTCTATGCGGATTACATTTTCAGAAATGCGATATAAATTTTTGAAGAGTGCGGAAAAAAGTCTGAAAAACGCAATTTCAATACAGCAGGCGTTTCAGAAACGATGATTACTCAACATTAAAATAAAACATTTAACTGTTTTTATTACAGGCTCAAATATAGTAATTGTAAACAATTACCGTAAGTAACATTAGTTTCATTGAAAACCGTTTGACAGGACGGCGCGACCAATAAGCAGCATCTGCTCCAGAACTACTTGTATTTGCTGCTGGTAATTAGATCAGCTTTTTTATTTCCAGATGGCCGAAATTCATGGAGTTACCTCGCCCAAGAACGCTATCGCCAAAATATTGAGGACCTTGTTCTGCAATACAACGGTTTTAGTATGATGGGCGTCCCGTTAAACGGCACGCAGTCTGCTGAAGAAAATGCAGCTGATAACAGTGGGATAATTGTCGCTTACGGCGTGAGTCAACCTAAATAAATATGATATTATTATTCACGTACAATGCAATATTTCTTCTTTTCAATAATTAACGAAGAAGGCGGATGGAAATAACCAGTAATTTGGAATTTCTGGGTTGGTTAACAAGTGCAGTCGATGGAGTTTTTTTGGCGACTAGACATTTTAATATGACGATATTAAGCGAAGGGGAGTCCAATGTTTGGATTCACACATAAAAAATCGGAGGATAGGAAATACAATCGGAGATTCCAATTTTCAGATGAAAATTGGGAAGAAGAGACCAACTTGAAGGCCCCTTCGCGACTTTCATTAATGGCCAAAGGGAATCACCCTTTTCTACTTTTTTTAGGCATACAAATTGTGGGAGAGAACGCTGTCGGAAGCCGAACGAGAGGCCATGGAGAAGTTAACTTTGTGGTACACGGGATATACTCCAGGTAACAGCTGAATATAAGTGGGAAAACTGAGCTCTAACGACCGCATCACGAGATCCGCCAGAATACGGATAATATAACATGCACTTTGGTGCAACTCTCGCTAATCTCATAAGAAAGCAAAATAACTGTCAAAATCTGATTGACTTCTGCAGAGCTTAGCCTTTTTCCAGTTCGCTCTGGCAGATCCACTGAGCAAGGTTGTTATTTGGATTCCCAAAAGTCTCCATGTTGTTATTATTGCTTGGCTAATTCTGCCATACCGTACCGAGTATACAGACATCTATCAACCTTCAAAGGAACTGCCAATTTTGGTTAACTCTAAAAATGTCTGGTAGAAATAGCAAACTAATGAAAACAACTAAAAATAAAAACATAAATTATAGTCACTAATTTTTTAGTTTCAATATTGTTAGGTCTACCAACCGTCAGTTGGATAGTTAACAAGTTTATTAGACTGATAGTAAAGATCGTTAGAGAAATAAACTGGGAGAAAGGAAAGAAGAAGTAGAACTAACTGTAGAAATAATAAAACACATTATTATATAGTAAAGTTTTAACTATAGAAATGAAGGTAAATGGCACATACATCAGAATAGGGTTAATAGAGTGGACAGAGTTACAAACTAAGTATGATACTCGTGAGTTAAAGAACTATCATGATTGGATATGGGGACTTGTTGGGCGTGTCCAACAATATTTTAAGCTTCTGAAAACAATTAAATTAAACGTTATCAACTCTAAGAATTTAGTTGAAAAAAAAACTAAAAAGCAGTTAATCAGTCAGTTAACTTGACTAAAAGTGGACCAAGAGCCTTATTCCCTGAAAGAGACTACCTGATAAACTGAATATCAGTCGCTAAGTTTTCGTTGACTAAAAAAACCGTCTAATTGTAGGTTCTGCCTTCCTTCACATCTGGAATTTAATCAGTCTAGTATTAAGCAAAGTTAGCCTTGAGATTAAAGCGGAATCTAAGCTCAATTTTTAACATAAATTTAACAAAAATCAAACTAAAAACATCTCCGGGAATACATTCGAGGTCTCCTTCTTTCGACATTTGCCGGTATTGATCATTAACAACGAGTTATAAGCATCCAAGCCTGTCCTACAAGCAGGCACAATTTTTCTCACCTCGGACTTTTCACCAATGAATGCATTATAATAATATCAGATTCTCTGTCCGACAGAGCAACTTTTCTGTATTGCATTTGCCCAGGTAAGTACTGAACAAAAATAATTCAGAACGGGTGCCAGGTAGAATGTTTCGATACATGCGTATTTAATTTTCAGCCTTTCTGCGGAGTCTACGATCGGAACACCATCTCCGAAGTTATTTCTACAGGTCTGATTTCTTAATTTAATACGTACTGTATGTCTGCAGACGTGGCACTACGCACAGTATACCATGTTTCCTATACGTCCCCAGACCCGCACAGCCCGACACCATTACGCATCATTGGTACAATGCAAAATTTCCCTCCCTTTGCCACAGCGTTTAAGTGCCCCGTTAGGTCCTACATGAATCCCGCCAAGAAAGTTGCTATTTGGTAGCAGCACCAACTAAGATGGCTGTGACAGGACTGACATTTGCTTTCATATACACTCTTGCGGTTTTAACCACAAACGTTCTTTATACATATTTTATGATCTTCCGGCTTAATATTAGTTTACCGATACTTCCCATATGTATTTCATGACTATCATTCCTCATCGATAAGGGGGAAGCGGTCAGGCTAACTGAGTTTGTTTCGAGATATATTGCTCAACTGGGAGAATTAGTTCTCTATTGGTCTTATAGGAGTGCGCATGATGATGTTTGTGGTCAATAAGCACGGTTCGTAGCGCGTGACACATGAAAGCTTGACCAGTTATTTCATGCAGTCTTCAAGATACAAAGATACGACCACACCTCAACTTTTCATATTCTCAGTATGGCAGACAAATGAGCAAAAAGACAACCAGCCGACCTCCAGAGAGACAGAGAGACAGACAAACAGAGAGACAGAGAGACAGACAGAAAGACAGAAAGACAGACAGACAGACAGACAGACAGACAGACAGAGACAGGTTGCGGGTGAATCTAGAGCGTATTAGCAGAACTGCTTTAGAGTCCGCTCAACTAGCAATGATTATGACGACGATACAGACACGAACACGGCTGCAAGGAAAGGCTCAGTACAATCAAAGCTGGAAATATCGCTTCCTCAATATTTATTTCCTTGTTTGTTGGCTCAAGTCGTCGTCTTCTGCTAGTTTTCTATGGTTCAGAGTGGCCGCGAGTTGGCAACCTAATCTTAACAGTTAAAGCGAGCAGTCGATCAAGGACACCTCGGTTTACCAATGGACGATCAACGTGCACTCCATTCATACTTCATGATCAGTTTCCGCAATTCTGGATCATGGTTGACATTTGTTCTACAATTATAGCATCACAATAGCCATAAATTCTCCGGGCCGTATATACACAAACTTTCAGTGTTGAAGTCTGCTGATGTCTCGTCGCTGTGGCCTATCTACGCAGCAGGAAGAAGTAGGTCGACATGGAGATAACGATAACGAAAAGCGGGAAAGATTGAAAGAGCAAACGGTTCTTCGAGGAATGGGCCCGCCAACGGCTGATGCAATGACCGTCACTCAAGACCGAGCACCAGACCAAATTATCTGAGACCAGACAGACAGCTGTCTCGACGCACCATATTTCTGACCGTGAGCGACTGTCTCTGAACCGACCGATTACTGCAGCTTCCATGTGTGTATCCCGATTGCCTACCTGTTGCACCATCATTTTATCATTAATGGGGAATTTCCGGAGAGTGAGTCATGTACTTGCCATGTGTTGGTACTTGGTTTGTGTGCATCTGCACATCCGAATGCATCTTAGGCAGAAGCCTATAAAACATTGTCGCTAGAACTTAAACGTGGATTGCAGGCTTTCCTCTTTTTGTTTCCTTCTCTTGTCAGCTCCCATCCGAACCGTCAACATAGGAGGGTGCTGATTGTTTCCATTTCGGCCATGGCAACCATGAAGAAGGTCTTGCACCGGGTCACCTTCAATTTGCCCAATGGGACGGACGACAAGGTTCCGCTGATTGAAGTGGAAGAACCTAAAAAGGAGATTATTTTGGAGGGGTAAGGATGCAGTGCACTTCGTAATTTAGCTCCATTATAAACGTTTAGTTCAGTTTGTATATTTTTTTAATTTGTGTCTGTGTTCTTAATTCATGATCATAATTAACTTATCAACCCGTTTTGTTAATTAATTCCAAATTATGCGTTGGTTAATTAAATAATTAATCTTTACTCGATAGAATACCTGTTCGTGTAAACATTTAGTTTTCCTCTCAATTTACAAGATACATATCAGTAATTAATCTATTAACAATCTCTACTTTTTTCAGTTATTGGTATTGTTATTTTGATTCATTTTTCTCTGCTGATACGTGATTAATTTACTTTTAATAATTAACGTGAATGTGCGTGTTAATATTTAATTTCAAAGTCTCAAAATACGCTTTTGTATCTATCGCATACTTGTTTTAAATAATTGATTTGGCTGATTGTGTTAGTAATTATTTTATCGTGTCAAATAACAAAACTCTTGATGAAAAACAATTTGATGTGGTTAATTTTTTTTTGTTTATGTATATAGATTCGTCGACTTTGGCGATCACCACGGAAGCGAAGCCACCACGACGAAATGCGAGAATATGGCCGCCCATTGCTGCGGCACTCCCAAATCTATAATTGCCGTCGCAATAGTGGCAGTCATTGTCGCGATAATCGTAATCATTGGGGTGGTTTCTAGTTCGACATCCCAGGCGCCGGTGGCTGTGGGGGTGTATAATAATCAGTCGTTCAATAGCTCAATCACACCGGCGGAAGAGACAACCGCCACGTCCGCCCCCGTGTTTGGGTCCACATTCCACGCAAACACAGAAGCAGATGAAGCGCTAAGAGATGCCACAACGGCAATGCTCGCGGAAGCTTCCAGCGCAACTGCCACCGCAGAAGAGCTCAGTGTCACCAATGACGCCTTCAAAGAAATATGTAAGAAAGCAGTTATTTATAGAAATCAAATCAAATAATTAATTATGGTAACTAATTATAGTAATTATGTACTTACTCTGAACACAAAGTAAAATTTAAAGAAAAAACATAATTGAGAAGCGGAAAAGGCAAAAATTAAACTAGATGGGACATTTCGATCTTTGAATTGTTTTTGCTTAATTTCAACCGAGGCTAAACTAACTGCATCACCAAGTTGAAAAATTAAACTGACATCTGTCCACTTATTTTATTTTAGCTAAAATATTTGCATGTTTTTTAAAACATTCCGTTCGTCTAGTGGATTAATTTTTAATTTTAGTTTCTTGCGTTCGTCGTGTTTCGGTGTCATTCTGAGATACAATATCGACAAGTGACAGTAATAAATAACAATTTTGGTTGATTAAGTAATTTGGTATTTGTAGTGGGATATCTTCAAAAGACCGTCAACAGGTGAGGAATTGTAGTTCGCTTTGATGGCGCTCTTTATTTGTTCGTTGCCCTCATGTGTCCTTAATCGAAATATAGCTCCATTGAGCCCTGTGACGACTTCTACGAACACGCCTGCGGTCTCTTTCCACAAACTGCCACGGTCCCTGATGAGGTCATGGAATGGACTGGCCTTGATGCCATCGACCGTATTGCTGTGGAATCTTTATCGAGTAAGCTATATGGATGAAATTAATTCTAATATTTGACGCTAATTTTTCATCATTCAAAATTTTCATTGTCAGTTTGGAATAATTACTGGCAGAAAATTGTACAAAAAGGATATTTTATTATGTGATATTCGTTTGAATGGAGTTCGATGACCTTGATGAAAGGTTATAAACATATAGTAATTTTATCTTTATTGCGAGCCATTGTACGGACGTGTGTAAAATGTCGGTGTTTAATTAACCGATAAGTCAGCAGCGTAAATTATACCTCATGAAAATAGATTGACCGATGTGTATGGACTTTACCTTAACAGATAATGATTCGAAAGGTCTTGCGTGAAATGTAGGCCGAAAGTATATGAATGTACGTACTTTATGGTCTGCAAATAATAGTATGTGACTGTAGCATGGGTTTTTCACAACTAAGCATCTGCTAGAAATCCCATTATATTATTCTCACATCTTTTCAGTGTTTCTTAAGACATATATAGGCATTGAAGGCGCAAGTTTGCGCCTTTCTGGTCTTGATGAACGCTTTGAATACTGATGGGAATGATCACTGACCTCTTAAACTGGCGCATGAGAAAGGAATAGCATATATTCGTTCTTCTGTGTCGCTAGAAATGTGGCATTATATTAACAGTATATTAGAGACATGCCATTGTAAATGACGGTACTAATGGCTATCCGTATAGTCAGGGGCTCGTTTAGGGGGGGGGGGGTTCTTACAAGTCGGAACCAGGACTTATCCAGATGGGGAAAGGGGCTAGGCAAAGGGTCGAAATGCATTTTTGTCAAAAGTGAACCCAAAATTCGGCTTTAATTTTTGGGGATGTACAAATCTGATTTCCAAGGCCCGGTCCATGGGCTTTCAAAAATTTTCAAAAACCTCAGGTTAACCATCAAATTTGGATTATTCTTGCAAGCTTTTAACCTCACATTTGCAGTAAATGGGTGTGTATATAAGCCCGAATAAATGAGATACCGTTCTAGGCAGGTGCTCGTTTAGGGACTTTACAAGTCTGAACGAGGACCCTTATGGTAGGGTCAAGGGGTGGGCAAAGTGGCAAAATGCATTTTCTTTCAAAATCAAATCTAAAATTTAATTATTATTTTGAACCTTGCGAGTGCATAGAAGTTTGATTTCCAAGACCTTCTGGGAGTCTAAAACATTTTCATAAGTATTCGTTTTTCTATCAAATTTAGATTATTCTTGAATGCCTTGAACCTGCCATTTGTATTCATTCAAAGGGACTTATATTGGACTCGAACAATCTTCAAATTTGATAGAAAGACTGAAATTTTTGGAATGTTTTGAAATCCCGAGAACCTTGGAAGTTTGACTCCCATGCACCCACAAGGTTCAAAATGATAAGACAATTTTGGGTTCAATTTTGAAATAAAATACGTTTTGCCCCTTTGCCTCCCCCTCTTGCCCTACCATGAGGGATCCTGGTTTCGACTTGTAAGAATCCTAAACAAGCCCCTGACGGTGATTCATGGCAGTTCTCATTGTGAACTCTCATCTTATGATATCAGATGTCAGGCTAATATACAATTCGGTAGAACCGGATTGGCTTTTTGATGAACATTTTACTGGTTTACCTCACACCCCTCAACTGCATCAAACTCAAAGTGCGCATACGCACTGTAAAGCCCGGCTCATACGTAACATAATTTTCATTTTTATTCACACAGCCGTACTCAACAATACCCTAACGCAAGGCTCCGTGTTATCCCACTCTCGTGTGCAAGCCAAACAATACTACCAGCAATGTCTACTGTCCGGTACGTTTCACAAAAATCTCTGCGAATTTCACAATGATGTTATATATTTTTAAATTGTCCGTCTTCCGTTTCATTACTATCGTGCGTCGTCCGTTATAGGACAACAAAATATCCTTTCCGACCTGTTCGCTCACATCGTGCAAGTTCTCCCGAGAGCCGCCGCCACGAACGCCACGTTTTTCAGTCAAGATGATGCGCCAACTTCGAGTGAAATACTCGAGGCCCTGTCGCAGGGCATGTATTACGGATACTCCATGGGGCTCTTCCATACGACCATTTCGTCGAGCAGGACGATTCGTTTTGCTCCACATACTTTCGGAATGAGCAGCAGCAGTTACACTGGGCCTATGACGACTGCTCAGCGAAATTACATGCTCTACCTGTCGGATCTCATATACGAATTCGGAAAGATCATGCCGGTTGGGGCGATTAGCAAGACCTCGGCGGAGGAGATAGCCGTCCAGATTTTCACCTTCGAGAAGAGACTGGTAATTATTGGAAACAAACTTGAACTAGTCTGTAGTAGTTAATATAATAGGAATGTTTTTCGGAAACTGATTATTCCAACGGAACCATGAAGTATGTTCTACGAGTTGCACTCCAAAAGTCTTGGCAATCGGTCATTTGCTTTACGATTGCGACTGCTTTTCGAATAACTCAACATAGATCGTTAGGTCATGGCCTCATAAGCGGTAAATTCGAGTTTTACGGACCTGCATGCAGGAATCTGTGAAGAGCAGCTTATTTTGGAAGACACACTTCTCAATACTATTGCAGCCGCATATTAAGTTGTTTCATATGGACTTATAGGCAGACAAACAAATTTCCCTACTGGATGATACAAGAGGTCTCCCCTACAACCGCTTGCTGCACTCCTTAAAAGATTCAGAAAGTAGATTGGTGTGGACAGTGGCTAGAACAAATTTCGATACTCTGTTGAGAACATCAATCAATAAAGCAAAGCTAAAACACTCCTCATGATTTAATGCTGCACCGGGGGGCCCGTCGATCTTAAACTTGCTTAGCCTTACCGGAATCCTTTCATTTCTAACTAGGTTGTTTACGTCAGTAAGGAAAATGGTCTGATCATTCATCATGGAATGACTAAGACGCACGTGAGGCGCTGGACATGATTCGTGTCAACAACTCTCCACTAGAAAATATTCTCCCCTCTAAGCATCTGGCCCTAATCCCACAAGGCTTTCAGAAATAATGTAAAAGTTGCTGACTCATATACTTGCAATACCAGAATTGGAACGCACCTTCTAGCTGCGATATAAATGATTGAGTGCCAAGACTTCTGAAGTGCCCCTCATTCTGCTAGTTTCCTTTTTTTGCAGAATTCTCCGCGTTCTGTGCCGGCTCCGGAGACGCCGGACTACGCTCCTGAAGATGAAGACGACCCGTTCCTTCTGGGAGGCCCTGCTGCTCGTAAGTTTTGGAGCTAGTTACAAGATTGACTAAAATATACCTTGATCATTTTGAATGTTGAATTGATTGCTTCCACTCTTGAACTGGGCCTACTCAATAGTCTGACATGATGGGCTAGACCACATCTTGGTTTTTTGTGATCGCGCCTCACTTGCTATTTCGGTGTTCAATACCTTTTCCAATTCGGAATCCGGATTAATACTGATTTATCGATAGTACCGTGTTTCCATGGGCGACAATATCTATGTATCTTTTTCGTCCCAAAGCTGGTTTTGTTTATTTTGTACCGATGAATTTCTAATTCATATCCTGTCTGTTGTTAGCTTGAAGTCGTGAATCTTGGTGGTGAAAATGCTTAGTGAATTTAGCGGGAAAAGGAGAGGAGGAATGACCACGTAAAAGCCAAACAAACTTTTGTGAGTCAATTGTTTAATGTTTCAGAAAGAAGACCTAACTTTGAACTACTAATTCCTTTCTTGGATTATAAAAGTATCATTAAGTCTGCGAGCTCTTACTAATGTATTTGCAATGTTAGTTATCCTTATTTTTGTTTAGGTATTCACAATGATCCTGCCGCGTCCATCACTCCTAAAACTCTGGGCCAGTTTGCTAATCGCTACACAAAGGCACTGGGAATGACCGATGCCTTTTTTGTGAGTAATCTTCGCCAAACCTGGGACACCAGCAACCTGGCACTTCTCGTGGAGACTCCGAGCAATGAGTCATTGTATTCGGGGCACTCTAATCCTGTCCGGGGTGAGGGTGCGATAACAGCAAACACATTGGTGGAGATATCCGACCCGACTTTTTTCCAAAGCCTGGTGTTGGAAATGACCAAAATGTATTCGACCAACGAGACGCTTGCCAAGCAGACTCGCCAGTAAGTAAAAGAATACTGTACGCTCCCGATTTCAAGAACAATTTTAGGTCCGGCCCGAAAACACGTTCCGTCGCTCGCTTGGTTGTTCATTCAGATTCACTTAAACTTTATTGACTTTAAAATTTTGAAACCGAAATCAACTATCAACAGCAATCTAGCTTACAAATCAGCCCTTTTCTCTTCCACTTCAAAAAATGACTTCACAAATGCTATTTCGGACTTAAAAAACGCATTTTTAATGCACTCCTCGGTGATTGACTCCCAAGCAGCTGAAGTGAAATTCAGCACGTCCTGGCGAGTTGGATTCTTCATGTTCTTGCCCTTGATCGCATCTGATTTCTTCTGCATCTTTCGCCACTTATGAAATTCCTTTCTTTACTGACATTTGAACGGCTTATTTACTTCGACATGGCTGCGTAGTGAGTGAATAATACGCGGCATTTTTTTAAACGAAACGAAACAATCAATCCACCAAAGTGGAAGAGCAATAATATTTTTATTTGCAAATGCCGTTTAATCATCATTTCAATCAAGCAAGGTAGCATAGCCTGTCAGGCAAAACCAACGGGCCAATTACGGACAAGTGAACTAAATTGAACGATCCGCTCCAGCTTGATGAATTAGCGGGGGTGGGGCATAATCGACCCTTGAAATCGGGAGCGTACAGTTTTAATATTTTGATTCCGGTTGGTTTTGTTGAACTCTCAGTTTATCGAGACGTCTTTTCATTGTGTTGTTGTTTTTTCTGTTGTATCAGATTTTTTGGCAACTACTTTACCGTGCAGCTGATCCTAAGTTACGTGCATCATCTGCCGGGGAAGCTGTCTGAGATTCATCGGCTGTATCGCGCTAGTACTGAGGGCTATGGTTCTGTAACTACGGGCAAGCCCCTTCCGCTGTGGGAACAATGCGTCAAATGGTGGGAATTTATTTGCCTCTTGAGAACCTAAATCAAGGACTCAAAGTCATGCGGGACTTTTTTTGCGGACTCGAATTTTCTGCCTTAAAGTTTACTACATTCATTATTCTTTTACAAATGGAATGCTGCTGAAGAATGATCTGACATAAATGCTAAATGTTTTTTCATGGTCATAGAGATGCTTTGTCTTTAATAATCGAATGATTTCTTTTAAATTATTTTTATCGTAATTTTGAGGGTGTTTCAGAATTCTAACATCGGGACTGTATGAAAAAATGTTGAAAATCTTAAGGCACTAATAACAGGAAATTGATAATTATGCCATTTTATTTTTCTTGCAACAATAAATGTTCATTGATGGCTACACAGGGTAGCGGATATTTTCCCGGAGCCTGTGGATCAACTCTATGCCGAAGATGGATACGGCAAGGAAGAAGCTTCCAAGGTACGCTGTTTCTGTTTTGATTGTTTGTTGTTGTTTTTTTTTGTTTACGGGTCTTGTCTCTGGCACCTTTGTTGATTGCATTGGATCACGTCCAACAAATCCTCATATCCAATCATTACAGCCATTTACCCTACTAGTACCTTCCTTAGTTAATAACCCTCTCTACTTTATTAACCCTATTCGGCTGCTAAAGTTAGTTACTCGTACGTCATTCAGCTGTGTGCGCTATTTACGTTCACTTCTATAGAAAACACTTTCCTATATAATCATGTGTTTTATCAGTTCTAGAAACACTTTTAGTTCCTTTTCCCTTTCCTCCAGAATTTCGTTTTTATATTTCTCTATCTTGTGTCTACTAAACTAATCAACTATTCCAAGTTCCTGTTGACAGACCTAACAATTATTATTCGTCATTTCAGGTGGAACAAATTGAGACAACAATCCGCGCCATATTCATGTCCCTCGTCAACGTAAGTTTCTGATTCCAGCAAAATGCATCGTGCTTGATTCGCCGCAGCGTTGGGCTTTTGTCGTAGGCGTCGGACATGCTGACCGATGCATCACGCGTAGCTTCCTTGAAGGAAATGGCGGCGCTTCGTGTCTTCATCGGCCATGACAACATGGACCACGTAGACGACGCCGTGTCACTCGAATCAAAATATCAGTCGGTGAGTAGCACACATCCACATTTTTTATTGCCCAATGTGCACGGTCGATCTGCGTCTCTTGTTCACCTGTCTGCCTTCTTATTAGAGATGTCAAAATTACACGAAACTAGAAACCTGAACTAAATTAAACTAAAACGATCACTAACTGATTTATTAGTTTTTCGTTTTTAGTTTCATATAACTTTATATAGTTTTAGTGACTAAAGATTTAACGGAAAAAAAAGATAAAATTAGTTTAAAACTGGAGCAGAAGTTCTAGTTACTACGAAGCTGTATTAAAAATCTGTGTAACATTCGTTTTTAGTTTATTAACCAAGTTATAGACTTGATTAGTGTCAGTCTTTGCCATCCATATTCATTACTGTTCAGCTCAACTTGACCGACTCCTACTTGACCAACGAAATCCTGGTCAAGCGTTGGAAGACGTGGAAAAATATCATACCTGATATTGCCTCCTGGTGGAGGCCGGAAAGCAAACGGGCGTCCAGTTACTCCGCCAGTGCTTATTACTCTCCTTGGAAAAATTCCCTGGGTTCGTATTTCTTTTCTCCAGCAACCCATCCTTTCAATTTGAAAGATGAACTTGTAAATAACTCGCAAATATATTTTAGTTATTCCGGCTGGGTTGGAGCGGCCTCCCATGATGGGTCCGGGCTATCCGGACGTGTGGATCATTGCAACATTTGGATTCGTCTTTTCCCACGAATTGGCCCATGAATTCACCTACGCAGGTTGGAATAAAAATTAAACAAGCAAAAGTAGCTTTCGTTCAACGTAGAATATGAGGCAACTGTTGAGTGCTATATCTGTAAAATAAACTCTTTCAAATTCTGCTGGCTTTTCGTTTAGATACCGACGAGGAAAGTCCCTGGGACGTCCTTTCAAAGAGCCGTTTTCGGGAACAGACGCGGCTCTTGCAACAGCAATATAGTGCTTATCGTTTGATGGGTGTGGCCTTGAATGGGGTCCGAACATCGTCTGAAGACGTCGCAGACAATACCGGTGTCAAACTGGCATTTCAGGTATGCATATGGTACTAAAACCTTTCGCATCATCAGTCGAAACCCTTGCAAAAAAATGTTATACCAGTGCCTTTTCATTTCGTAGGCCTACAAAGAGCTCACAGTGAACCAGAGCCCCACCATCGAGCAGTTGATTTACAGTCACCTGAACTACACCCAAGGTATGTGCATGTGGTCCGAGATTTTGTTTGCAACAAGCTTGAAATTCTTTGTTTCTTTTTCTTCTTGTTGCTGCAGATCAGCTTTTCTTCCTGGCCTATGCTCAGGTATGACAAAAAATCAATTTCTAATGGTTAAGGAGCAGTTGTTAATTTTCGGTTCATTGCAGTTGTTTTGCGGAGTTTATAAGAAAGAGTCACTATCAGACATTATGAGTTTCGGTAAGTGTCGGTTTTCGGTAAAACAAAATTGGCAAACCTAAACCAAAAAAATTAAAACTAAACAAAAACTTTTAGTAACCATGATTTTGACTCTAATTTTTCTTAGGTGTCTAAAATCTAAATAAAAAGTTATAATAACAAAAATTTAAGTAGGAAAGGCTAAAAAAAGTAAAACTAATCAATTATCTAAAATTATCTACCTACCCTAAAGGGTTCAGTTTTTGATAAACTCTAAACGCAAAATTCTAATATTATGTTGATTAAAAAAAGTAATTAATTAGCCAATTTAAGTTTTTGTAGTCCCTTGTCGCTCTTATATGTAAATTAATGTCAAACGACAACAGATTTACAGTGCGGTATTTTTTGTGTAGATTCCCACAGCGCCTCACCTTTCCGTATCATCGGGCCTCTCCAGAACTTGCCGGAGTTCTCGGAGGCCTTCAAGTGCCCCACGGATTCCTACATGAATCCGAAAACGAAGAATACCATCTGGTAGTCAACGTTCCCATCCTCCCTTTTTCCTCGTGGTCTCACCCGGCACACATATCGAACTATGCGTTCGGCTATTCTGATATTTCCAGAATTTCAATTTCTATTATCTCGACTGTCATTTTGCCCCAGACTTAGTTTTCGATACATTGCGTCTTTTGCAAGAAAAATTGCTCATTTTGACAAACTGCTCACCCTGTGTTTATTTTGTAATATCCGACAGGATATAGCGAGAGAGTTCTTTATTACAGCTCGAAGATTCATTGCTCCACACAACAATGACACAATCATAGTCCAAAGATTATTCATATGGTAACAAACAACGACTGCAGATTGTTTATGAAATCACTCTAGGTACTCGAACCACCCGACACTACATATTTAGACCTAAGTAAGTGCTCTATCCGCACTCCCAATATCTCTGGCATTGTCTCTGGCATTTTGGAAATTGTTTGCGGTATGTTTATGTAAAAAATACAGCAACTGCACTACTGTCTGTCTCAACAAATTTTGAGTGTGAATTACAGTGGATCTCTAAATGGCGCATTAGACTTCCGCGTCGCCTTGTCGCCAATCCGAAACACGTGATTGCCGCACCTAGTTGATGTGTTTTGACGTTGGATACCCCCAGTTAAATTAATTATCAACTGACCGTTGTAGGCAGGGGCGAGCCGAGGTGAGAGGCAGTCGGCCCCTAAATTAGATAATTCCCGTGCAAGGGGGGCATTTTTCAAATATTTTAAAACTCTCGACCCAGGGGGACGGCGAGCACTTTAATATTAAGATAAGTTCAGCAATTGCAACAGAGGATATTTCAAAAAAGTAGGACATTCCATTCCATTGGAACTGGAATTGATTGAAATGAACCTTCAACTAGTCAATTCCACTTCTATTAGAACAGGAATTGTACGTTATGGAACTATAGTTTGTCCATTTCGGATCTAGTGGAAATGGAATTGTAGTACCGTATCCTCCCGGCCTCAAGGGACAACTAAACGCCACCTCAGTACAGCACACACACTCATACACAGGACCAATACACGGTGCAAGCGCTGGCGGATTGCACACCCTAGGGCATGGAACTGTTCCTAAAGGCCGGGAGGATACGGTAGTTTCTGAAACTGGAATTCGATCGATTCCACTCCCGAGAAAAAGTGTCCCAAAGTATTTCTTATCCGGATGGATTGCTATGAGGGAATTTTTTTAACGTTTTGTAAATTCGACAGCCGCGGGGGGGGGGAGGGGATGCAATAAAATGTCTTAAGCAACAAGTCCCACTCCCCTGGTCCCTTTTTGTTCCCTGATGCTTTTACGGGTGCTGAAGAAGTTCCTTTTGCGTTATTACCACAAATTTGATAATTTTGAATAACCCAGTTATTCCTCTGTCTTTTAAAGTAAAACTACAGAAATTTGGACATTGGTTGAAGAAATGATGTGGCATAGCCCCGAGGGTGCAGATAAAAGTGGGCGTTTTGGTTTTTCATTCCGCACTCGCTCGTGCAATATTCATTATTTAAGGTTTGAACTTTTTTGTATGAGGAAAGAATAAAGATTCTAAAAAAGCAATCCACATTTTATCGAGTTACAGAACATTTGTCAACATGGAAAAATAGAAAAGGGGAGAGGACAAAAAGGGGGAAAGGGATTGATTGTCTAAGCACAATAAAATATCCCATCCGCCCGGAGCTCAGCCCGTCTCTGGCTGTAGGATATGTTTTGTACGCTGAGGGGTGAAGCTATACACACACTGGATGTTCCCTCCTAGAAACAAGTTGTCACATTTCTTCCACGGAGACTCAGTTAAACAGTCCGTAGCTTGCTTTATATATGAAGATAGCAAGTGAAAGAGTTAATGGTGTATGCAGCACTAATAGAATAGTAGTGAAAAGTATCCTCGATTCTGCTTTTGTTGTTGACAATGAAACCGTTATTTGCGGTCCGATCCAACAGCTAAACCTAGCGCGCAATTTGTGTGTCCGCCCAAAGTGATACACGTCATGGAAACAGATTTAAAGTTAAGAAAATAGGTAAATTAGTCTTCCGCATTCAGGCTGCAAGCATTTGCAATGATCTCAAGCATGTTTCCCGTCAATGCTTGTAGCTGCGCGTATTACGCATAATTTTGCAATAGAGGATCTTCCAGCTTCTGGTTGTGTATAGGTCCTCCGAACCCACCCAGATTGACTTGCCTTTTCGGCAGTAGTGTCACGAATATGTTATAGTGCATGTATTTTTCAGGCCCCACACGTACCTGTAAACAGGATAATGGAGGTAAAGGTATTTGTTCTGCAATCAACGTATAATTTTTTTTTATCTAACCTATTACAACCTAGCAAATTGAAAGTAATACGGTTAAAAAATCGAGAACATGTGCGGTAGAAAAGGAAAAGTAGAAAGAGAAAAGTAAAGCGATTGAAAAATACTTCGTTAGATTTGATTCTGATCTGATTTTTTTTATTTAATATTTTTATTTTAATGATTTGATCCTACAAAACTCTTTTCTTTACATTCTCAGCCATATTATGCGTCATATATATATTTTTTTTTGCAATATACTGCCAAGTGATTGAGGCTCCTCATCTCTGCCCATCCATGGAGCAATAAAATTAATTACACGCACCTTTAGTTTGTACCAAGTTTGTCCTTCTGTGGGTTTTGTGATGTACTTAATTAGCACAAATTCCGAGCCAAGTTCATAATATTTGGGATCCTTCTGCATGGCTTTTTTAATCTGCGGCAAAACGAATTCATAAACGCACATCGATATTACATCGCCAAAAGACTTATGAGAGAATAGTACAGGGCCCACTCTTCTACCCAGCGGTACCAATAATTTCCTGCAACTTACCTCGGCGGCAAGTTCTAGTCCCTCTTTATCTGCTGGTTTCTCTGCTGACCAACCGACCAAGTCCGGATGAACGCCCGCGGCTGGGGAATGCACCATGAAAAACACGCACACTACAATCAAACTGCAAACGAAATAAGATGGAGGACAGATTCTAAATTATCGATATATAGAATGTCTTGGGCTGGGAGCAATGTTGTTTTAGTGATGATTTTGGTAATTTTTGAATCTCCAAACGGGCCCCCCATAAGGTTTAAATGCATCAAAAATCATCGATTTTCGTCGTTGAAAAAAGTAATGGTTTTTAAATGACAAATAGTAAGGGGCCGCGTAAACTGCTAAATCTGCACTAGTTGGGGTACACACAATCCAAGACTATATGTAACACTAAGGGTATTCAACGCTGGCTTGTTTTGAAGCGTTATTTCGCTATATCAGACTCGCTTATCTCCCTGGTTTTGCCCAAAACACGCCCCTTGGCTTACCTGTGGCTGTGTCTACTTCGCTAATCTCAACTCCCACTCACCAGTTAAATGTACATAATAAGCAAGCAGAAAACTGAGAAAAGGAGTTTCTTGGCTGCTTTTCCCGGATATTTTTGAAACTAGGGAAATTAGCGAGTTTGAAATAGCGAAACAAACACTGCAACACTGCATTGAACTTGCATTGAACATAGAAACTTCAGCAGAAAAAGAAACCAGACAATAAATTCTATAATCAATTCATGCGTAATATGATAACATAAGAAGCGACCTCGAGATACCATCAAAGGGCAGTTTCATTTATGTTTTTCAATGGAGATGTGGGTTGTGGCTGATTTCAACAACACCAAAACAGAAATAAATAAATTCGACTGGGAGAGTGGAGTGAATTCCTTGTCAGTGTACTGTACTGTTTCAATCATTTGGTGCTGCTTTTTAGACCCACCCGTACATTATGATTGCACACACTGTGCTTTACTGCAGTCATGATACACGGTGGATCTAAAACGAAGCACCAAATGATCGAGACAGTACAGTATACGTGGAGCTAGTATGGCTAAAGCCAGCCAGTAGTAATTCTCGTACGGTGGAGCTCACTCTCAGCGTATAAATCAAAACAAACTATTATAGTGTGAGAATAGTTTTCGATAGCTCCGCCCTCAAACAATCTGAAAATAATCGATTGATTTGAATTGATTCCGCATTAAATTCTGGATGAGAGCAGGACAAGGAAAATGTATTTCAATCGATACGCAGATTTCAACTGTTCAGGAATTGCTAAGGACTGCTTTAAACAAGGAAATGGGTAATCAAGAATAGATCAGACTCCTTGTGCTGTAGTAGATGGACTCACCATAATGTTCCATGCATGTTGCCAGAATGATGGCAACAAAACGTATCACAAACTACGGGGCGGGATGGAAAAGGTTTAAGTTCGAAATTGATTTGAAACGAGAAACGAGGCAAAGCCTTTTTAAAGCTGCTGGTTGGAATGTGAAGGCATTCTTGACAGTAATAATTACATCCACGCCAATTAATATTATGCATAGTCTGTCAATGATAAATGTTTATGTCCCGTGCATAGACAGCTCCACAAGAGGCGCATGACAACGCCGCCCGAGGTATGGAAGCTTAGCCCCGAACTACTTCCTGTGTTACACGAGGCCGGTGGAGGTACGAACGCTGCACGCTCATGCTCGCTAACGTTTCTCGTCCTATACAAAACCCTGGCGATCCAGCAGTCGTGAAATGTCGGTAAGCCGATTTATATTACTGTCGGGCAATTCCAGTTTATTATATATTGTTTAGCTTACAGCAGTAATGACTTAACCATTACTATGGAGAATTTTTTCCCAGTAATTATTTGACAGTAATATTTACATCCCCTGGGGATGATCCCCACATCAATTAATAATATACAACTGTATATGCATATATTGCGAATGATTGATGTTATTTACCCTATGCGTGGAGTTACAGTGTACACACAAGAGATTCATGACACCGCTGCCCGCGGGTAAGAATATATTTGCTGAATTACTTAGAGGCATATGGTAATTTTGGTATCTGTCATTATCTTACTTTAATTCTTATTGTCAGTCCCCCCCCCCCGCTTTAAAGCTCAAATTTTTCTCCCATAATATTTTCAGTCTTTTTAAAATTGAAACCCTCATGTAACGTAGGATGTCAATTGCGCCGGTGTAGTCCAGGAAAGTCCTTCCGCTTCTATGACAAAATTATTTTCTTTTATGTGTGAATTTTACAGTAGGTACTTGCTACTGCGCAGTTTGAAAGTTTTAAATAAAATAAAAACTGACTAGTGGTGGTATATAAAGGGCGCTGTCTTTATTACCGAAACACATACTAATTGATTATTTGATGTTGCTTATCGTTCTCAAAATATCCAGAATGGGACCAACCGACTTTCCACATATCTCGGAACCAGTGGCTGCTAAATTGATTATGAACTAGCGATTGCAGCTTGAAGACGGAGTTCCGTAGATGCATGAATTTCACACTTGACGTTGTCTCGAAGAATCCAGTCTCAGATTTTGCGAGCAAAATCTTTTCACATACGAAAACCGTAGGCATCAAACGGCTGGCAAAGAGAAGTGGTTTTAGCTGGAACGGTGACGACTTGAACTTTGCGACCTTCCGGTGTGGCGGCGTTAAGCAGAGCTTGATTCTTGTAGGTTTACCAGGAGTGTATCACAAGGACGGTTCGGTCTCCCTTATTCGGAAAGTAAACTTCTTCCAGCCACGTTTTTAGGTGGTCCTTCATCATGTTTCCAGATCGAGAGGCGGTCACGTAGATATTGGGCGCGGCGAAAAGATCTTGTTTCACCAGGGGACCAAAGCTGCCGGAAATCTCTTGCATCACGATGAACAGTGGCAAAAGCAGTTTGCCGGTTGCGTCGATTGTGGGCATAATGGTGTAGAAATAGGTCATCTTGGATATGGATTGGACGCACATTTTTACTTTTTTCATGCCTAGAACATGTCAATTTTCTCGACGGAATCGAAGAAACCAGACAACAGTGCATCGGTAACAACAAACAGATATAGAGAAATTCGCCGTTCAGAGTGGTGTAATTTTCTTGTTAGTAGTTGCTCCACGATTTACCATTATGCTAATTAGTGGTAAGTGGTTTTGTAAGGACTTTAATATGTTCTTTCGTAAGACAAAACATTTTCTCTTATGTTTCATGTTTACTAGGGAGTATTCAAAATATGGTTACAATTGATAAAGGTTACATTTACTGTCTTAAATACCCTTTCATATTGCGTAATCAAGGAGCTTGTAACCCTTTTTAATGCCTGGAGTATAATGGTGACCAAACAGAGTAATATTTATGACACCAATTTTATTGCGAATTCCAGAGTAAACGTTTTTCCAAAGTAAGTTCAATAGTCTGGAAATGGAGTACATCTTGTCGATTTCAATAGTTTTGTTTAGCACAAAGTTTAACATTACTTGTAATTTTCGTAAAGGACGAGTACAGTGCCAGTTGACCACTGGTCAGTCGCTTTTGTAGTAAAAATAACTTCCTCATTGTGAATTTCCTTGTTCGAATTATTGTTTAAGTCCCTGTTGCTCAGCGGTATGAGCTTTATCTTAAGTGAGAAGGGTGACGGTCCAATTTATGAGCGAGATTTTTCCATTTTTTTCCTCACTTCTAGAGGCCGATTGGTTATGCCAAATGATACCAAATCGTTTGTGATTAAGGAGGGAGCATTTGGGCTAGACTGACCATTGGTCAACCAAGTGCGGTTCAGTCCAGAATTGAACCTGTTTTGCATCCCAATTTGGGATGCAGTTATGGATTCATTTTGGTGTGGACAAAACGACAGACTGCCAAATTTTAACATAATTTGGTACCGTTTCGAGAACCGTAAAGGATTTCCATTACGGTTTGAATAACTGTCACATTTTTCGTCAGGGTTATCGATATCCCCTTAAACCTCTGAGCCAGCCTAATATGTACACTTTCTCCCATTTTGCAGGATCACCCACGTGATGAAACAAAAATCTATTTTGTCGCATTTCAATTTAAATCAAATCGCGGAGCTGTATAGCATTTTTTATGGCAGTTCAGAGAAATTTAATTCTTGTGAAAAGAAATGTGTTCTGCTGCTATAACCCGCGTCAAAAACTGTGAATTCATGTGTTAATTGTAATAGAGGGAGCAGCCGGTCGTAAGGGAGCTAGAAGCATCACATCACGCAACACTGTTTTAACGGTGAAGGTGTTCTTCAACGATCGGAAAACGTCCACCTGCACGTAGCGTCCGGGTCCCACACGAATCTGTAAAATGAAGGAAGTATTTTACTTTGTATCGTCTTGCGATCTTAGCTTCTGTCGATTTGTTGTGCAAATAAGAAGTCCGGAAAACAGTACTCTTATATTCTCGGTATCGCAAGCCCAACAGGACTTCCGGGTTCTCAAAAGGAGATTAGGTCTTCTCAGTGGATATAAAAAACGGGCCCTTTTCGTCTTAAATACTGAATGTGCAGTATGAGTTTGTTATAGTTTCTAACGCCGTCTGCAGCCTGAAGAGAACAACACCTTGGCAAGTGGGTCAGACGTGCGAAAGATCCCCCGTCAGGGCCCTTTCCGCCAGATTATGCACCGACCCCCTGGCAGGCAAACGAGCCAGTGTGGATTAATTACGTTACAAACCTTGAGGATGTAATTCTTGCCCGCTACGATTTGGGTGGTGTACTTAACGACCACAAATTCAGAGGGTGCGGGACGAGCATCCGCAAGTTGACGTAGCACTTCAGTTTTGACCTAAATTAAAACAAACGGTGGCCAAAACAGGAGACAAATCAATACTTTGGCCAATGCAATGCCATAGGTAAACTGAAATAAAAAAGGCAGAACATGGGTAGAGGTTAGGAGCTTACGTACAGCGTCAGCAACTTCCTGTGCAGACACATCTCCTGGCTTTTCTGCCGACCAGCCTCCTGGAACGCCGAGATTGCTAGTGCAGTTTGTGGTCGAAAAAAGGGCCAGGAGCATCCCGCTGGCCACTGCCAAGCTGTGATCAAAATATATAACTACCATGGGTAATGATACATTCTGATAATGCTAGGTATAAAAAAATTTAACTTATTACGATAATTAATTTTTACTTAGTCTGTCAGTAACTAAATCTTTTAGTTTAGTTTCAGTCAACATTATTAGACTACTTTAAGTTTTAATTTTATCAAAACATTAGCGACTAGAAGTTTTGGTTTAGTTTGTTTGTTTGAGAAACTAAATAAAACTAAAAGTAAAACATAATTACTGACACTTTTAACTCAATTTCAGTTTGGTTTTTAGTTTCATTTAACTTAACTTTGCCATCTCTAGGCACCGTCCTGGTATATGCGACTGGGAGCAATGAAACTCACCTTAGCGTTGATGCGTGCATGTTGTCTCGGAGAAGAAGTGTAGAAAAGCAAGGTTCCAACGGGTCTGCAACAGGTGATATGTAGTAGAAGCTTCAAGCTTGCAATGGTAGAAGCAGCACGACAAATGTCAGCTGCGGTGGGAATGCGGAAGTTCAAAGTCTTGACAAAATATACCTTCCAGGCGTGTAAATCAGCATGAATTATACTTAATTTGTGATGTGTGGTAAGAGGCAACTTCGTCTTCGGGGGGAAGGGGCGGTTGAGTTAATTTAGATACTGTACATACTTTGAGCAGGAGGGTAAAGACACATAATTATAACCTTGTACGAAGCAGACAAATCGTTGGAAGAAACTGCAAAAAACTGCCTGTCGGTTAAGATTAATGAGACAAACACCAGATGGAAGTTGATTATCGTGAATTAGACGAAGGCCAGGTGCTAGCTGATTGGTCACGGAGTTTCTTTTTGCTGACCTAAACATCATTTGAATCATGCGTTCTATCGTGTGCATGCAGTATAACAATACCATCTTCCAACAGCTGGATTTACGAGGAAAATGCGTAATGGCATGACCACAACGGACCCAATATCCTTTACAGGCTTCCCAGACGAAATTAAATCTTACATATCTTCGACATAACGCAGTATGTCAGGGTTGTACGGGGAAGAATATTCTCCTTGTCCCAGATTTAATGCACCCGCGTTTCAATTGAAATTTCGAAGATTTTACGTAGAAAAATGTGGACACACTAGTGAAACAGTTTTCAAAAATAAATAGACAGAAAAAACTGAAAATTGAACTGTTAAAACAGTTGAGCAAAAACTTCGACTGACACAAAAGTAGAGAAAGATTACATGCTGCAGACAATGCAAGAAGAGGAGCTTAAGCTCAATTAAAGCTTAATTAAAGAAGTATAGGGTGAATGAGATGGGATCGGTCTGTCACGGGAGTTCGCGGGCACCCGGACACAGTACGGCTTCTTAACTAAATACGTGGTGTAGTGGACTCTGAATCACGTCGACCCGTGCCAAGGAAGGGTTGGAAATATTATTTGAATACAAGGAACTAGTGAACTGCACACTAAACTGCACTGCAAAGACTTTACAACCAAGCGGTCCGCTTAAATAGTGCACAAATAGTACAGACACAGTAAGAAGAAGTACGAACTGTCAGAACTAATTAACCACAACTGCACGCAGCAACTGGTTTCTAGTGTGAAAATGTAATAACACTAAAACAGGCAGTGACTCACGAACAGAACTAAAAAAAGAGTCGTGACAGGTCAGCGTAGTAGTAGTAGACGTTGTTGCAGAGATTACCTATGGTATTACAAACCCAGTTTACGCAAAGAATTGTTGGAAGGGCTAGCGGTCAGGTGCTCTGTGAGTGTTGCTGTCGTACTTCCTATCCTCATTAGAGCCGTACTGGTTGTACTTCTTCTTTTCGTAGTTGTCAGGCGCTTTATATGCGTTTCCGTTGTACTTAATCTCGTCATGGTCCTCCTTCTCGTAGTTTTCAGGCGCTCGATATACATTTCCGTCGTACTTTTTATCCTCATACGCATTGTCCTTTCTTCTTGTAGTTGTCCGGCGCTCTGTATGTGTTATCATCGTACTTTCGGTCATCATAATTATTACCGTAATGGTTGTTCATCCGGTAGTTGTTGTCGTGATTATAAAAACCGCCTTCTTAGCCGTTATTTTGGCGGTAACGGTTGCCGCCCATGCCGCCATACCCATCGAGGCCTTTGGAAGTAAGAAAAGGTTTTAACAAAAACGTTTAAGTGTCCACTCTATCCGTGAATATATTGTCATTAGACGCACAGCGGCGCATTTCATTTCTCCATTCAGTGTATTTAAAATAAATCAATGTTTTGCCTAAATAAAATTCCCAATTTAAATAAAACCAGAAAGTCACGGGAAATTAATATTTAGTACCTACGCAATCAAAAATGTAGAATATCTCAGCCATGATTTCGGATTCTAATTAAACTTAAAATATATTTTACCTCAAGAAAAACGGTTATTTTATACACATTTAATAGGATTCGTTATTTCATACTCAGTTCGTTGAGGAGCAAGGGAAAATCGGACACCGCCCAGTTGTAGAGGTTGAAAATTTCATCACGCCTGTTACGGTATCCGTCATTCTCGTAGTTGTTCCTGTGGTCGTACTCGGGTCTCTGGTCGTAGGACTCTTCCCTGTGTCCGTACTCCCTTGCGGAGACGACCACGCCTAGTATGCATGCACAAAATTGTCACTTCGACCACGTGATCAGACATAATTTGGGAAAAGTGTCTTACCAAAAAGAATGAGAGCTAAAACATAAGTAACCATAGTAGTCATAGTAACCATAGTAGCCATAGTAGCCATAGTAGCCATAGTAGCCATAGTAGCCATAGTAGCCATAGTAGCCATAGTCCCAGTCAGAGGGATACTTGCGTCCAAGAATACTTTGACGATTTGTCTGGGTAGTGATAGTTCTTGATGTAGCATTGCTTTATATTTATTTCTAAGTGATTGTGAAAAATGAATGTTTACTCAACACTCTGCATGATGCAACAAGAACATTACGTTTCAGTCTAAATAAATCAGTGGTGGTATAGTTTTTTAAACGTAACGCAGAAAATAATTAAATACTTTTGTGAAATAATTGCGCTGCTTGTCTAGCCTTGCACCAGTAGTTGCGATTAAAGACATTGATGTAAGGTTGTAGTACTCGTATGAGAAAGCTTGAACGAACGGTTTGAAGAAGTAAAACACGAAGCTATTGCATCGGTTTCCGGGTAACTTCTTTCGTGCACGTTTGCATATGGAGCTGTTGATGAAGTGAGAGTCGTCACGTTTTTTCCCCTAAATGCATGCATGCATGCATGCTCAATATCCTTGACCTAGTTGTGTGAGCGCATGATTTTTACGAAGAATGGGCGTTCGCTGCACGTTCTGGAAGTGGGACACCACGACAGACGGTAGCGATCATCAAATGTTGTCCGGTGAAAGTGCAAGTGACTGTCTGTTCGAATGAGTCACAGTCGTCTTAGAAATTGATTCTGAAAAATGAGAGGAACGAGGGAAAAATAATAACAAATTGATTGACCACACCGATCCAAAATGATACGTGTTGTCATCTAAATAAAAGGACATCAAGTTGTCGTTTCATTCTGCTTTCCGCTTCTGGGGAATTCAGAATCACGGACGAGCTGTCGGTTAATTCTCGGGGCATGACATTACTGTTCAGAGGATGGAATAACATAAATTCCATACATATGCCTACGGAGAGGCTGGTGGGCCCAAAAATCGGCACCAAATTCTCCAGACTCTACAGTAATGTAGAGTAAAGTGGTTTAAAAGTGTCTGATACAAAGATGGTGCGCTCTCGAAATTCAGCGCTCGCGCTCGCAAGCGCACCATCTCTGGTCTAATCCTCCAAGCGGCTGTGAATTAAGGCAGACCATAAAACGGCTACTACTTGCAAACCATTATTGGGACCTAGAGGAATTAAGAACGTGCCTAACCCCAAGACCAGCCACAATTACGATTTTGTTTCAGTCTCCTTAGATAGAGCTTCTGTCATGGGAACAAAATGAAACCCGATAACGGCACTATTTACCGTACTCTCGGTGCAAGTGGATAACAGACAACTATAACAGTAGTAGCTGTGGTTTCGGTTTTACATGCATTTGTCTAATTGTTTCTCCAAAATAGTACCTCCACAATTTGTCTTAAGTATTATTCCGGTCAAGCAAAAATAAGAGGCCGTTCTTTTAACTAAACAAACACCCTAAAGATGCCGCTATCCGGAGTGGGCGTTTACGCCCTGGCGTTCATTTGTCCCCCACTGAGCGTCTACCTCTCCTCATCCAATAACGACACACAGGAACGGGATATTTTGACCAGCGTTGTCCTGACCCTGATGGGATTCCTACCTGGTAAGTCGTGGTATAAGTACTCGTACTCAATTCACAACGTGCATCTTTATACAGTAGTACTTGTCATTACCTTGTCCGATTTTCAAGGGATTGTTCACGCGTTAGTTCTGGCAAACCGACAGAAAAACGATGAAGACGAAGCACGAGATCATGGCCGACCTATGAAAATTGCGCCTCTCTCGGATGTCGGAGTCGTTGTGACTGCCTTTATCTTTCCTCCGCTAAGCGTTTTCTTAACCGCATCCACAAACGAACATCTGCGTCGAGACATGCTAATCAGCGTTTCCTTGACCCTGATGGGGTACTTGCCAGGCTAGTTAAAATACCAACTCATTTTTTCATAAATTTAATTAATAGTGTTAACTATTATAACGTGAGAACTGTTTTCAAGAACAATTTTAACGTCAGCTATTTTTTTCGGTACAGAAAATGGTTATGTTTCGGAAAGTTAACACCAAACTATGAAAATTGCCAATTGTAAATTTGTTCGCAAAAACAATTGGCAACGACTGGTTTTTAAAAATACTTTCTTAAATCTTGTAATTTCTATTTTTCTTTATAGGAATTATTCATGCCTTAGTTTTGGCGTACCGGAAACACAGCGACCCCAACGGGGCAAGGGATGTTAAGCGTACCGTCAAAATGATTAAAGAACGTTTATCTCGACTTCGTCCCGTGGTCTTCGTCAAAGCCCTCCATCGAAATATGCTGGCAATGTCTTTCCGTGAAATTGGGGCCATCATTTTTGCGTTTCTCCTTCCGCCGCTGAGTGTGTTGCTGGTTCTGTGGCCGCAAATCGGTTCGTTTTCGTCGCTGTACGACTATCGCGACCTGATTATCAACGTTGTCCTGACCTTAATGGGCTTTCTCCCAGGTAAGTCCACTGGTGTGACTTCTCACTCGACTAAGGGGACTACTCGTTCATGCACTTTTTGTCCGGAACAATTTACTTAAAACGTTCCTTTGTTGCAGGTATACCGCATGCTCTTTGGACAGTCTATCAGCATCACTTGGCGCGGTTTTTGTGGTCGTGATACGGGACTTTGTGGCACTTCGGCCGCATGACATACTGCATGTATACTTGTGCAAAATAGTCGTTTACTCTGTTTGCTATTAGTGAAGATGATAGCAGGGCTCCTGAATAATTAGTGTCACTTGATTTCTCTAAGCTCGATGAGAGACGGTAATGATATTCTGCTCATACATTACTGTAAAGAGGCGACTGAAAACTTGGAAACAAAAAACGTAGATCAGTGCAAAAATATGGATGCCGGAGGGCCGTCCCTATCGTATAGTGACGATTGAGGGATTTCTGCAGCTGCGGAGGATCAGTTTCTAACAGTCTTTTCCCCTAAGGAATCATTTTCAGACAAGATATCTGTTTTATTCTCAAAAGCCAGTACATTTTTCCCTGATCTAATGGGAAGACGACTCCAGATCTCTAGCCTGCGAAAGCGGCTTTTTACCATTTCCAAACTTGCGCCGCATTGGGACTTTTACCTCGTACTGGTCGTTGGGGTTTTTTTAACAGAAAATAAAATAAAAGAGAGGGGCAGCTGCCCCCCCCCCCAGCTACAAATTTAATGTTAGTTAAACTGCTCCCCCTGCAAACTCCTGTAGTTGGTTAGTTAGGAAGGGGTACTTGCCCGTATATTGCTCTACCCTGATGCATCTGCATAGTAATGCCTGTCGTGCGAGCATGTTTCACAGTTCTATGGTTTTTCCTTGGAAAGTGGTTACGCGCCAATCTCACCATACATCACTCGTCCTTACGTACATCAATCTTCAGGGGAGATGAACGGTGAAACGGACAATTCACCGCCATTTTACTTGGAAAGTCATGACCAATTTGCTGAAATTATGTAAGTTTCTCAGCCCATTTAATAACGATCCCCGATTGATTACCTAAAACATTTGACGAAGGTGTGCTTGATAGTGCAAGGATGGATACAATTGTGGAAGCTCTGCGGTAGTTACAAACTTACGAAAGTAAAAACAAACAACGACGACAGACCCCTCCGCCAGAACTCGTCAGAAATTCTTAGACCCCCCCCCTTGTTCTTCAAGCACTAACGTCAGCACGAGCCGACCCTCTTACATCTGCTAAAACTTGCATCTGCCATTGTAGAAAGAAAGTTCCTTTATGTCTGCGGAAAATAATTATTGGCAAGTCGCGTTCGAGAACTTTGCCACAAACTCAACATTGAACTTCTATCCGAAATGTTTAAGCGTCATCGTTTCCGTCGAGATTTTTTCCGTTGAATCGATGGAGAATACCACAAAAAGCTCACAAAGGAAAAAAACTCCAGTAGAGGCTGGGAATTGGCGAAAAATTGAAACGATATATGCTGACGTCAGCCACGGCTAGACCCCCACCCCCTTAGCATCAGAGCTCGTCATCAAAGTACAACCCCTTTACCTAGATGGCGCTGACGTCATTGTTGAACGCTCCCTAAGTCGCTTAACGAAGCGCCTCACAAAAATTAGCAGTAAAACTGATAAAAAATTGAGACAAAAAACTGTATAAAAATACCACAAGAGGTATAAGACAGGATATCAGGTTTTGCCTGATTGCCTTGGCTGGGAGTACTGCCTTAAGACTACGCGGTGAGTGACCACCGGTGTTGTATTGTTGGCTGTTGAATGTCGAAATCTCACCCTTTCTGAAAGGAAACTGGCAAAGGTAGCATGTCTGTCTGTCTGTCTATCTTTCTGTCTGTTTATCCTTCTGTCTGTGTCTGTCTCTTTGTTTGTCTGTCTATCTATCCACGGTCCTCTATTTGTCGGTCTATCAATGTGGTTCATACTTTTTAGCTTTCCTTTATGTTGCTCTACTAAAGTGACTTATCACTGGTAACGAATCTCAACATTCCTGAGAATTCAGGGTGAAAATAGGGTTTGCCTGGGTGCGGTGCGTAACGTTGATAAACGAAGTTTCAGTACACTCTAAAATCAATGATCTCATTGAAGGGCACTCTCCATCAAAACCCATGATCTCATTGATTTCAGAGTGTACTGAAATTTCGTTTATCGACCTAACGCACCGCACTCAGGCCACGTCCACGTTCCTAGGAACGCTATCCACATGACTGTCACCTACCCATAAGAAGAGCCCCGAAATTCAGTACCAAAGCGAGTGCGTTCGCTTGGTGGTGAGTGCCCCTCTGCCCAACTTATCAAATCATAAAACGGCATCCCTTTAATGTAGAGAATTTACGGTAGAAAATATGTGAACGACAACGAGCCACGCCTTTCCGACTGCCAGTTTTTAATAAAAAGTCTCGGCAACCATTGACATGTACCGTGATCTCCGGTATCGTGAAAGCGCAATTATGAGTAGAACTGCTCCACCCACGAACCCCAAAATGCCTTTAAGAACAAAAACAGCCGTGTGTGTCTGTCCAGTGGCCATTATCAGCCAACCTACAACAAACCAAACACAGCCGATGAAGGTGCAGTTGTCGAATTGCCTTACAGTAGGGAGTACAAAAATGTGTACCGGTATTGCATAAAACAACAGTCATGCATGTATGCCTTACCAGCGAAAGGGGGCCCAGCCAACGCGGCGACGCCACGAAATAGTCCGATGTTTCCGTAGATGGGACCGAACAGACCGATACCGAACAGATCCACCAGGACGACCGTCGTCAAGGCGAACATGCACCCTGTAAATTGGCAGCAAATGAAAATATTTCAGACACCTCAGCTAAAGTGTAAGCTTACGCCGAATTGACCAAAATTTAATAGAATGCGTAGACCTAATTGAGCCACAGCATAAATTTAACACTTTCTGTTAACTGACAAGTGTCTTGGCTTCTCAAATAATTGTGCTTGGATTCTCAAATCGAAGCCGAATTTACATCACATTAAATGAATCAGATCTTTTTTACCGTCTGCCTACAAAGTCTGCGTACTTGCAAGACACGCAACCGATGTCGATTGTTACGTACCGTAACCAGCTCCGAAGATAACAGCATAAATTGCCAACGACCAAAAGGACGTTCCCAGCACGCTGAATGCCGTTGCCACACCGTACGTCATAATTGTTCCACTCAATAAATACAAGCTGCTCTTTGGAAACCGATTGGCCAGCGCTCCAAACAATAAACGGCCACAAGTATTGGCAATCCCCAAAATAGACAAGACATACGACGCTTGCATGGGCTCCACGCCCAAATCCAAGACCGCTCGGTTGTAGAGGAACACCAACGGACCCATGGACGAGACAAAGGTGAGAAATTGGCTTACAGCGAAGAGCCAAAAGGTCCGCGACCGAACAACACTTCCCATGGTCTCGTATACTTTCGGTGCACAATTAGGAAGCATCATCAACGGAAAGGGTTTAGCTGAACCATCATCCAACGGAGCTTTTTGAAGCGGAATCCGTTCGTTTTTGCTTTCAATGACGTCGTTGTATTTTTTACATTTTTCGTTTGGAGGAATTGGTCGGAGTAAAAGAGCAAAAACACAGCCTTGTAAGGCTAAGCCTCCTTCGATCAGTAAAGCTCCCTCTCCGCCGTAGTGGTCAATTAAGAGGCGGAAAAAAGGCGCGCAAACGAAAATTCCGATTCCGGCGCCGGAAACCGCTATGCCGGTGGCCAAGGGGCGTTTCTGGTCGAACCACCGACTGACCGCCGTGACTGAGGCGATGAACATGAACCCGGAACCAATGCCGGCGATCAGGCCGAAGCAGACGATGACAATGTAGATGGAGTGGGAATAAGCGGCGGCGCAGCAGGCGCAACCGGCGATAATACTGCCGGAGAATGAGACCGCGGCGGTGCCAATTTTGTTGGTTAACCATCCTGACACGGGGCCTGCAAAAAATGAGGCTCAGTGCTCGGTGCTAGAAACTTTCTTATACGAAGTACGTAAATAATGCTGTGTGCTAGAGACTGCAGTTTTATTTTGTAACGTCAATCTTCGTCGTTGATACAGGAATCAACGCAAACATTTAAACACTTTCGAATGCGTCTGACAATGTGAATACTGCCCGAAATCACTAGCTTGGCTCGATGGCTGATGGCATTTTTATGACATTTCAGTGAGCACTTACTCAAAATAATATCTCAAAAATGCAATGAAAATTGTAGGTCTGCTATCAGTTAGTTTTATTTCAATTTATGGGTTTCTGGCACTCAGTACTATTGATATACA
>LRSR01010980.1:0-15997 GCA_001579985.1 Hypsibius dujardini
GCGGTACGTCGTATGTCTGCGAAATCTTTGCCACCTACAAGGGCACCAAGGTCGGCCTGATCGATGTTTCGGACAAAAAAAAGAGTCCAACAAAGGAGCTCATCGATGAGTTGACAATTGTACGTGTGTTAATCTACACTTTAAGCGCTACAATTAATATTTTTAAATCGGATCACAAACAAACCTGACCGATCGTCTCCAATCGCTTCTAATTGGGCGGTTCCAGTTCTGTATTTATGCCACGCGGTATTTCTTTGCGTCCCTCGAGGATGTGCACTTCTGTAGTAAACGAAACCTCAGGCACGAAGAGAATAATTACACAAATCAACCTCAAGAGTTGATTTACTGTTAATTCCAGTTGAAAGGAGTCGATGACGCAAACCTGCAACACTTCATCGGGATCGCCGTGAGCGCCAACGACGTCTGCGAATTCATCGTGGCGGAACTCTGCACCAAGGGAACCTTATCCGACACACTGGACAATGAGATGGTCAAACTGGACTGGCTCTTCAAAAATTCCATGATACGGGACATTGTATTGGTACAGAAAATAATATATATAAAGTATAATCTAATATAAATGTAAAATCTATTATTAAGTATAACATAAAGTCAAGTATTAAGTAATGTATTTTCATCTGAAGTGGAAAGCTAAAAGACACTTAAATCGTCACGTTTCAGCATATTTTGAAGGAGTCCTGAATCGTGCTCTTGAATCTTAGGGCATGACACACCTGCACGGTTCGCCCATTCAATCCCACGGAAACTTGAGTTCTTTGACCTGCCTCGTGGACGTGAGGTTCACAATCAAAATCAGTGATTATGGCCTGTCGTTCTTCCATTCGAGGGCCGACCTTCAACCATTCAGCGGGAAGGACGCTGATCGACAGCTCTCCAATCTTTTCTGGAGGGCTCCGGAATTGCTTCGTCAAGTCATGCCTGCCAAAGGCACGCCGGTATGTCACGTCATGTTGCCGCAAATATGCGTGGAAGACACAGACACAGACACAGACACAGACACAGACACAGACACAGACACAGACACAGACACAGACACAGACACAGACACCTTTTTTGGAGCATATGCAGCCCGAATTTTTGCTTAAAATATCACCGATTTGAACAGAAAGGTGACGTCTACAGCTTCGCGATCATTCTACAGCAGATTATTTTGCGAAGTTCCCCCTTTGAGCTTCCATCGGATCCCCTTGAAATGACCGACACTGAAATCTTAAGCGAGGTACGTTGGCTCCCATTGGTGTGGGACTGTATGACCTTTTAACGTTGGTGACGTCGCCGCCAATTTACCCTCCAGGTGGCCGCAGCCAACATTCCCCCCGTTCGGCCAAGGGTACCGCGATCTGCTTGCTCCAATGAACTGTACGACCTCATGGAGCGTTGTTGGGAGGAAGTCCCTATCGAGCGGCCCACCTTTCCCAAAATCAAAGATCGCCTCCGCAAAGTAATCGGCAACGTGGGCGACAACATCGTTGACATCCTCTTCAAGCGGATGGAACAGTACGCCAACGACTTGGAGCAGAAGGTGGCCGACCAGACACAGCAATTTATGGATGAAAAAACTCGCTCTGAACAACTGCTCAGTCAATTGCTGCCAAAGTGAGTGAGGCTTGTGCGTTGATTGTCCACGTAAAATTTACGCCAAAGTTAATGAAAATGCGTGTACAATCAAAGCCCTGAGATTCGAACGACGTCAGTGTCAGTTTCTACTTTACTCTCTCAAACTCCAAACTAAAAATGGCCGGCTTCGAGCAAACGATTCGATAGAAATAATATCACGTGACCATTCAAATCTCAGGACTGTACGGCAAGATTGAATACACTGGAGGGTCCGGGGAATGAGCAAAATGGGCGGGGCAAGGGGTGCTTTTCAAACAATCGAACAATCAACCAGCTGACCTGCAGCGGTTGCTTTGTTTCATCTTCAAACACGCCCTTTCAAAGTGAATTCAAATTTCAAATGCACTTTCCGCTATCTCGAATTTTTTCAAATACGGTAAATTATTTTGCGATTGTGTTGACTGTTCCGTTTTGTTGTTCCTGTGTGTTCGGTTTAAGCCGGCACTCATTGATTGTTCTGTTGTTTGATAGTTTTTTGTTCATATGCGATATCAGTTGATTGCTCGATTGTTTGCCTCGTGCCAATTGTGTTTCTGATGTTGCCTGATTTTTGTGTGCTCGATGTTCTGTGTCTTTAATGTTTTGTGTCTTAGTGTTTTGTGCCTTAGTGTTTTGTGCCTCAATCTTGTCGTTGACTGTGTATTTGCGAAAACAGGCCCGTCGCGGCGGCGTTAACGCGGGGCATCCAAGTGGACCCGGAAGCCTTCAGCAGTGTGACGATCTTCTTCAGCGACATTGTCGGCTTCACGACCCTCTCCGCCAAGGGCTCCCCCATGGATGTGATTGATCTGCTCAACGGGCTCTACACGTTCTTCGACAGCATTTTAGAGAAATACGACGTCTACAAGGTGGAAACCATCGGCGACGCGTACATGGTACGTGACATTTTCCCACGTGAAACGGTCACCCATAGCTCCGCCCCTTGACGTTCTGTAATATTTCTGTCGACGGTTATCGGGCTCAAATTTCGGCTTAAAAAATGTCATGAATTGCGAAATCTAAACTGTTCAGGAAGTAGATGGAAAAATGTTTTCTTTTCCGCACTGGAAAAAATTTCCCGTTTAAACCAGAGCTGAGAAAAAACTTCGTGTCTAAGTTTTTCGCTAACTTTGTGCAAATAAATATTACTTAAACAATACAGCAGATTTGGTCTGCAGGTGTCGTCGGGGCTTCCCGTGCGAAACGGCAATAAACACGCCAGCGAGATTGCCTGCATGGCGATCGACCTCAGAGAGGGAATCGCCAAATTCGCGGTTCCTCACCGGCCCGGCGAAACTATCGAAATACGAATTGGAATAAATTCCGGTAATGATTAAACCCTTTTTTTGTATTTTTATTTTTATTTTTATTTCCTCACGCTTGTTACTGTTGGTTTTTATTCATTTTTACAGTGTAGCACGAGTAATGTGATTGTGCAACTTGTTTTAAGGTCCGTGTGTGGCGGGGATCGTTGGCCTCAAAATGCCGCGCTACTGTTTGTACGTATTGAAAAATTGTTCCCCCTCAAGTTCGCAAGGTGTCACACCTTTCAGCAGCGGGATGATCAGTTGACACTGATGCTCGAATGATGCTTTCAGATTTGGTGACACCGTCAATATGGCCTCTCGGATGGAATCGACAGGAGAACGTATGCGCGACACCGCATGATAGAAATTAAATATGAAGGAATAGTGTCAACTCCAAACAAAATGAAAAAAAATGAGTACATAACATGATTGCAAAAACAGTTACAAAAAACGATTACAAAAATGATTACAAAACGATTACGAAAACAATTACAAAAAACAGTTACAAAAATGATTACGAAAACGATTACAAAAATGAATACAAAAACGATTACAAAAATGAATACAAAAATGATTACAAAAATTGTTACAAAAACGATTACGAAAACAATTACAAAAAACAGTTACAAAAGTGGTTACAAAAACGATTACAGAAGTGGTTAAGAAAACGATTACAAAAGTGGTTACAAAAACGATTACAAAAATGATTTTAAAAGTGATTATGAGAAATGAATTTCAGTGTTTTATTATGTTTTGTTTGGTTTCATTCTGCAGCGATGAAGATTCAAATTAGCATGGAAACACGAGATCTCCTAAACGACATCGGAGGATTCGTGCTGGTCGAACGAGGTTTGACGGCCGTAAAGGTGAGAGACATTTGGGTTATAGATTGTTTCTTCCCTCCCTCACATTGCGACATATGGCACTGAATATTTTCAGGGCAAGGGAAGTTTAATCACATTCTGGCTGCTTTCAAAACAAGAATCCGGATGACGTCGAACCCTCGGCGTTCCTCCAGAAATATTAGGACATTTCCAGAACAAAGATAACGAAACAGAACAAACGAAACCGGATCCTTGAAAAATAACCGAACGAGATAAATAAATAGAAAAAAAGTGGGAACGGTTTCTATAAAAACTTACATAATCGGCGTAAGTCAGACTACCTGCCAGACTTTTGCCACTAGACCTGTCAGACTTTTGTCACTACCTGCAAATTCAGGGTGTGTAATAAGAGAGAACCGTAAACGGTTGCACTGGGCGTCACCATAAATTGGCGGACAATAAGCGCATGGGTATGAAGAATAATAACTGCAGATGGAACAACCATTATACAAGGTACGAAAAGATGTTTAGTAAGAAACGTTTCTGTTCTGTTTCTTCACGGTACGCGCAGCGTCTTTCGTTAAGGTCTTTCCGATAAATTCGATTTCCACCGCATTGACGAACACCTTGGGATTGTTCAGGCGAAAGTAGTTGAACAAGTACTTGGACGTGAGTGAATGAAAGGCGTGAAAATCTTTGCGGAACAGGGAGATGTGTGAATAATTGTAGCGATCCAAGAAGGTCGACAATGAGCGGCCTAGATCGGAGAACCCGTACGGAATGCAGAGCATCAAGGGGAAGCGATTTCTGATGCTGTTCAGTGCAGAGAAGCCAACCCGGCGCCGGGGCAGGCGAACATTGGAACGTTTAGTTCTTCGGAGAAAGCATACATTGCGACAGTAGATGAGGTGCATCCTGAAAGTACGCTGGGTGATACTGCCTTTGCAAGATATTTCCAGCCAAAACTCAGACAAGTGATTACACAGACTGCACTTAGGCAGGCAGGCAAACAATGAGGCAGACCGACCGACAGACAGACAGACCTTGAACTCGATGCAATTTTTGCATCGAAAAATCCAACTACGGAAGACGTCCAGAAAACCATTAAAGAGCTCGCGGAGGTGGCCCTGCACTGCGCCGTCAAGCTTTTTTTCCGTTTCAAATCTCCGCCCTCGGAGAGTCTCTTTAAAGTTGGGAAATAAATAAAAAATTGCAGGGCGACAGATGAGGAGAATAGGCTGGGTGTGGCAAACTTTCTAATTTTTTTGACCAGAAATACAGTGGTCAAGTCGAACTTGTGAATTGAGGCGTTGTCGTGGTGCAGCTTGAGACCCCGCAGACCAATCTTCCCCCTTTTCTTCCTCAGCTTGGCCACGAGTTTCTTCAAGCAGTTTTTCACGTAGAATATGGAGTGGATAATGCGTCTTTCCTGGGTTAGAATCAGCCTCAAACAGGAAACAATGAATGAGTAATCAAAAAAATAATGTGCATAATTTTTTTTGTGGTCCTTTCACGACTTATTTTGGTCTCTCGAGGCTTTTCTTTTTTTATCCACTGCATCAATTATCCACTGCTTTGTCAGAGGATTATAATAAAACGCCCACATCTCATCCCAAGTGACAATCTTTTTGAGACGCCTACCATCTTCTTCGCCATATCTGCTGACCAAATCCTGGGCGAATTCTAAACGGGCGTTTTTGGTTCTCGGTGCGGGAATGCGGACCCAACGGGTGGACACCTTTTTCAGTTCCAGCTTCTGCTTCAAGATGAGATGGCACTGCGGCGAACTGATGGAGAATTGATGTTTTAACTGGGCATATGAAGAATGAGAATGAACATTAAAGAATTGTGCCACGGCGGAGACTAATTCAGAAGTGATAACAGAAGAGCGTCTTTCATTCCGATCCAAATGTTTCAGGACATTTCTTCCTCTCGCTGAACCTGAAACCAGCACTGGATGGTACTCTTAGATGGCAAAGCTTCTCTACCAAAATTTTTGATCAGGCGACTAATGCATTGCTGGAGTGAGAAACCGTTTTTAAAATACGACAGATGGCTGTTGGCAGAGTTAAAAAGCCTTGAGCCGTGGTCTGTGTAACTAATTAAGTGAGTGCAGTGCCTTACGTCCGCAATTTTCTCTTGTCTCGCCCCTGTCCTGCCTTGGCTTAGTCTATTTTAGAAGTCTATTTGCGCATTTATTCATTCAGATCTTTGCATCCCTAAATTATTAGTGTTTATTTAGATATTTTTTATCAATATGTATTTCTTTACTACATAGAAGAAGTTATGGTTCCAATTACCTTCGATTAGGTAAAGCAAGCTTGACTCCTTTAAAAATATTGTAACTCTTCCGACTTTTGTTTAGATTGCTATAAAAAATTTTCGAATCAGTTGGGGAGAGGTTGATGTTTACTTTGTGGCAAACGATTAGAAAAAATTCAATTGGAACCGAGATATGAACCAAGTAACATTATGTTCTGTTTGCACCTCGTTTTTGTCACAACAAACTGAAATTCAAGCATTTCCGGCTCAATAAACAGAGTATACCGGTAAATACAGGATCCAACACGAACATTTACTCAAGTTTGAGGGGTTGCGGTAGAAACCGCTTGTAATGGTTTCAGTGTTTGTAATTAACAAAAATGTGCTGAATAGAGTTCAGGTCAGGTTGCAAACCAAAAAATTATGAACACTTTTGATGGGGAGCTTCTGGTATTCTCCAAATGAAAAACGTCATTTTTGACTTTTGTGTAGATTGATTTTTGATCGAATCGACATGAATTTTTGCATGCCACAAGTCAAGAACGCAAAGGCAACCAACCAACAAAGCAAAAGAAATGTATAATGTTGGACCACGCCCAACAAGTCCCCATATCCAATCATTATAGTTTTTTAACTCACTAATACCTTGCTTAGTTAGTAAGTCTACCTACCCTATTAACCCTATTCTGCTGCTACAGCTAATTACTTGTATGTAATTCTGATGTATGTGCTATTTACTATCAGTTCTATAGTTAACACTTTACTATTTACCCCATTGCCCACGCCCAACAAGTCCCCATATCCAATCATTATAGTTTTTTAACTCACTAATACCTTGCTTAGTTAGTAAGTCTACCTACCCTGTTAACCCTATTCTGCTGCTACAGCTAATTACTTGTATGTAATTCTGATGTATGTGCTAATTACTATCAGTTCTACAGTTAACACATTACTATTTACCCCATTGCCCACGCCCAACAAGTCCCCATATCCAATCATTATAGTTTTTTAACTCACTAATACCTTGCTTAGTTAGTGAGTCTACCTACTCTATTAACCCTATTCTGCTGCTACAGCTAATTACTTGTATGTAATTCTGATGTATGTGCTATTTACTATCAGTTCTACAGTTAACACTTTACTATATAATCATATGTTTCATTAGTTTAGTGGCAGTTATACTGCTTCTTTCCCTTCTTCCAGTTCTCATCTCTACATATCTATACTTTCAGTCTAATAAACTTGTTACCTATCCAACTTCCTGTTGGTAGACCTAACAATATGTTGAAATAAAAGTTTGCTTCTTTTTGGTTAAAAACCGGAAGTGAACGGGAGAGTCGTCGCATCATTCCAAAATGTATATGGGACAACTAACTTCAGTTAGACGGCAAATATTGTATTAAAAAGCTGACGATTCCGTGAAGAAGCCAAGACAGTTAGTTTAGTAGAGTCCTTTTATACGCAAAAAAGATGTTCTAAGCCATTTTTCGTGAAATGTGATTGAGAAATATACATCCTTGAAGAGAACGGCCAAATTCTGGCTGAACTTGGCGGAATAAAAATTGCCAACTTAACAAAAAAGCGATGAGGTTGAAAATTTTTATTAAACTTTTTAAAACTCTAATTATATGAGTCTACTTACTTAGAAACCTGCTTTGAAGTAATTTAATGATGTTGAGCAACGGTAAAATTTAGAGACCCATTCAAAGTTCAATCAGCAATCTCAGTGGCATGACCGCTCCCATTGCAAACCGGAAGGCCAGAGAAAGCCTGCAAAGTTTTAGTGATACACAGGTACGTACAAAAAAACTGAACGATTGTCTGCGATCGACGCAAAAACTTGTCAATTAAGGGCATTTACTATATAAGAGACACTTATTGTCTCCACTTTGTGAACGTCGAATTCTCAAGTACTCCATAAGGGTACCCGGACCATCAGGGGATATTTCGCATCGTCACTACTGGTATTTAGAGCAAAGGAAGCCGCACTAGCAGCTGGACACCCAAAAATAGGAACGTAAGCTTCTTTCATGATCCCTTACATTGCGTCGTGGCACATCCTTGCAATTGAAAGAAAATAAAGATGAAACTGTATTTAATGTGAAATTTGCCAAATTACGCGTACCAATTCCGACATATGCATCACACTGCACGCGGGTCTGAGCTAACCGCAACAGTCTCGTGTGACAACAACATGCAGGGACTGAGAGCAGGAATTTCCGGCCGAACGGACAACGGTGCGCAAACTGAATGGAGGGCGGAAGGACGAACGAGTTGGCGTTGCTGATGGCAAGCTCAACTGCGACTGTAGCTGGGCACATAGTACGAGTCATCCTCCAGGATCACACAGACATCAAGGAACGTTGTGTTCTTCACTGAACCCAAAACGGGAAGTGTCAAAGTTCAGTGGCATATCGACATTGGAGACTCTACCCGCGTGTGTCGGTGAAAAAAGAAGCAGAAAAAAAGGAAAACTGAAAATTTTTTAATTTTATAAATTTTTATGAGAGCGACAATGGGAAATACAAACATTTTCGGCAACAAATTTCACGTCACAAAATAGCCGAAAGCACCTCCAAAATCAAGGCCATTTTTATTAATCAATTATCCATTCATGGGATCGTGCAATAAACGGCCAAAATTTGTGGCGATGAATTGACTTTTTATTTATGTTATACCAGTGTAATTGGCCTAATGAACACGGGCTTGGGTCCAGACTACTAAATATTTTGCAAATTATTTTCATTTTTTTTGCTTATTGTTAGTGAAACACTAGCAAATAATTATATAATTCTGTACTGAAACTAAATTACGTTGCGACTGTTTTACTTTTGCATAACTAAAAATACCTCCACTTATGTTTAATCTAAAGTCGCTTGTTTACTTCAGTTTCGAACGATAAAAAATTAGAACCTTTTCATAGTGAAAATTGAAAGTAAGAAAATTGAATGTTAGTTTATGAATAAATAACGACACTTGTAGCTTCAGAATGAAGTAATAACTATAATTGTGCTACGAGTAAACTTAGTTTAAGTAAAATAGTAAAAATTATTTGGATTAAGTGAAATTAAAAGTAATTTCCCATTAAGTGAATGTAATTTTGTAAACGTAAAAGTAATTTGCAAAAGTCAAAATAGTTGGACCCATGCTCTGCAGAGCTAATAGCATTCATTGGTTGAAAAGTTGGCTAGTTCGGATAGCACTTCTATTCTAGGTCGCTCCGAGCAGCCAGTACGTTGTCAGCATTCCCTTGCCCTTAAAATAGAAAGAAAACTCTTCCTTGAATTTGTGTAAAACAATTTTGATTTGCTTCGTCGCTGGCGTCTACCTTGATAGGTACAGAGCCACGTTCAACGGTTCTGTAGCCACCGATATTCTCCAGCAAATCCTTGGTCTCCTGGGTGATCTGAATCTTCATGGCTGTATCAGACACGTGCGTCACACAGTTCACTTATCAATAGGCAGCGCACCATAAGGAATAGGGAGAGGTTTCACTTGCCTTCTCCTGTCGACTCCATTCGGGATGCGACATTGACGGTATCACCGAAACTACAGTAAATCGACAGACACTTTATAGAACAATACTACAATATGGTCCCCGGAATGTTTAACTCATCCGAAAGATTAGCCATACATACAGGCAGTAGCGAGGCATCTTCAATCCCACGATTCCCGCTACACACGGACCTACAACATGTATTGGAGTGAAGCAACGTAAAATATACTTCTATTTTAACTTTTTATTGACGCTGCTTTGTTTCATAAAATATACAGGTGTACAGTACCTGAATTTAAGCCGATTCGGACTTTCAGTTCCGCGTCGGGCCGGTCCGGAATGGCGAATGTCTGAATGCCGTCGATCAGCTGAAGCGACATGGAAGCTATCTCCGCGGCATGGCGGTTACCGTTTCTCACCGGAAGACCAGAAGAAACCTGCGCCAGAAAATAAAAATAGTCGTGTGCTATCTGGCATGCATGTTTAACTTGCTGGAGTTGTCTTTACCATATACGCATCGCCGATGGTCTCCACTTTATACACGTCAAACTTTTCAATAACCCCATCGAAAAACGTGTATAGCCCGTTGAGCAAACTGACGACCCCCATGGGACTTCCGGCAGCTGCGATGGTCGTGAAACCGACGATATCGCTGAAATAAATGCTGACACTCTCAAAAGCCTCCGGGTCAACGTGTTCGCCTCTGGTCAAAGCAGCAGCCACAGTCCTGCAACCGAACCACAAAACTGCCTGAACAATTCCAAAATGGGCGCGATATTTCTTCGTGTCTGTATTGATACTTTGGAAGAAGTTGACTGAGCAATTGTTCCGATCGATTTTTCTCATCCATAAACTGTTGCGTCTTCTCCGCCACTTTCAGCTCCAGATCCATTGCGTACTGCTCCATTCGTTTGAACAGCACGTCAACGATATTATCCCCGTAGGCGCCGATGACTTTCTTCAAACGCTCTTTGATTTTGGGAAAGGTCGGACGCTCCACAGGAATCTCCTCCCAGCAGCGTTCCATCAAATCGTACAGCTCATTGGAGCAGGAAGCTCGCGGTACTCGTGGTCGAACAGGGGGAATGTTAGCTGCGACGACCTAAAATCCGAAGACCTGAGAAAGCGGGTAACTGTAGGGCAGTGGGTTAATAATTCTTTCTGACAGTGTACTTCGTTTAAAATTTCTCGCTCAGACATTTCCAACGGATCGTTGGGCAATTCAAACGGCCCGCTTCGGAGGATGATCTGCTGGAGGATGATGGCAAAGCTATAGACGTCTCCTTTCTGGGAAGTTAACGTCAAACGGTTAGGTACATACTTTCCATAATGACTGCGGGCACGGGTGTTAACGGTTGTTTCGGCGGGAACAGGTTTTCGAAAGGTATCAAAACTGGAGATTGGTTATCGCACTTCGAAAGGAAAATTATACCAAAACGCCTACTGGATTGAGTACTGACAAAGCTACTAAACTCTACCGATAACTCGTGACTATTTTATGCCTCGAATTAGCCTTGTTTTAGAGGATAACGTAAGGCTTTATATTTTGCAAAATCAGGGCCAAAACTCCAATGCTTTTTGGCATGTTAAGTGACCTGCCTTAAGACACCGCTTAAACTCTTCCAAAGCGTCGCAACAGGATTAAAAACTAAATAAAGTTTTTTGTGCCAGCAGAACATAACTTTGCCATCATAAAACCCCTTGCGAAAACCCGTGCTTTCAGAAAACACCCATAAACCCTCGTGCCTTCAGCTTTGATCAATAGTTTTTTGTGGACCCAATGAGAAACATGTACCTGGGTACCGTCCGCTGGCATCACTTGCCGCAAGAGTTCTGGTGCTCGCCATAGAAGGATCTACGGTAAAATATAGTTAGGACTTGCCGGACAGTACGGCAATAGTAATGATTATTATGTAAGTGATAATTGACCTCGGTTAGACGATCTGGGCTATCATTTGGTCGGTATGGAAGCAGTAAGCTTCGAGGCCGGAAAAAAGGCAATCCGTAGTCGGAAATTTTCAGGGTGAATCTCGTGTCTATCTGACACGTGTGAGCGGTGAGATTTCCGTGCGACACGATCGGGCTAGTGTGGAGGTATGTCATCCCCTGCACAGCCCGGAGAAAACCAACAACGTGATGATCTGATGTTAGATGCCACGCTACTTCCGTATTCTACAGGCAAACATACGAAGACAAGGTCTTTAATCAGGCTGTTTTTGAAGCTCCAATCCAGCTTCATATCCTCATAGCTGAGGATGTCTGTCAGCGATCCCTTGGCGCAAATCTCCGCAACCACATATTGGCACTTGCCGCTCGGTGCGAGACCGATCCCAATAAACCGTTGCAAGTTAGCTTGCGTGGCGTTTTTAAGCTGCAAAATTAACATTTGTTTACTTAAAATCTAAATTTTTGTCCAGTTGAATTCTCTTTTCTAACTTTTAGCGAATACCAAATTCAGTTTCGATATAATGTTCGAATTGGGTGTGACGTCCAACCCACTGACGTCAGTCAAAGCCACGAGAGTGTTGTTGAAGCTCGCCAAGATGTCGCAATTATACGCGGAGAATCCGGTCACACCTGAGCCGATTGTCGAATGGGTAGTCTACAACGAATTATTGAGAGACAAAAAATTGTTCGTTCATTTGCACTGCACTAGACGTATGCACGAGGAGTTCGACTTATACTGACCGATTCAAATTTTTTGTTTGGCATAACGCCAACTATTGGCCATTTTCATATAGTGGAGCCCAATACAAATCTATTTTTGACCCTTGTTCAATTCGAATTCAATTTCGAATCAATTGGTATAAGTTCATTAATTTTCCAAAAAAAAATCTTTTGAAATTCAATGATCGATTGAATGATGTTTTAACACAAATATGGCGCGAATCAGTGCAAGAAGCAGTTTCTATCGATGGATTTGTGTTTTACCTGACGGTAAGCTGAAAAAAAAAACATTTTTCAAAGTCGCCCAAAAAAATTGAAATTTTTTTTCTTAATTGAATGGAGCTATGCAAGGTAACTCAAATCGGGTCCGATCTGTTACTGTATTTCCTCGATAGGTAGCGACAGCGCACGGGTCACGTGACATAATGGTTGCCCGCTGTACACGTAAAGCATGCAACCATCCCAATCAATCAATCATTTGAAAACGTTGCCTCATGTCAAAATTCTTCACTTTCTCCATGTCCATGAGGCTCTTTCCGACGTTTCAAAATGCCTGCTGTCAGCTGTATGGAAAATGAATGAAGAATCATTGTTTACTTGGAGAGATTAAAAATTGAAAGATAAAAACCACCACAAGAAAGTTGTGTGTACGACTTTGTGGCATGCGAGGTACAGGCAGAGCACACGCTAATGAGTAGGGGGGGGGGTGGTCAATTTAACGTCACAGAGCTTGTGCGCTGTCGCTATCTATCGAGGAAATACAGTTAATGTGTTCACCTCTGAAATTTCCGTAACACCAATTTGAATTTCGATCCCAAATTGAATCAGGGATGGATTAGTATTACAAGAAAGTGATTTAGAAAACATACGCTGAGTTCCATTACACAGAAATTGTCTACTGCCGAGCCCTACGCCAGACATATTGTCAATAGTAAGTTCGCTTATTTGCAGTGTTTATTTTGCTATTTCAAACTCGCTAATCTCCTTGGTTTTGAAGATAAACGAGAAAAGCAGCCAAGGAGCTTCTTTTCTCGCTATCTGCTCGCTAATTGTGTGCAGCTGTCTTGTGAGTGGTCCATGCGAGTTGAGATTAGCGAAGGAGACACAGCCTCAGGTAAGCCAGGGGCGTGTCATCGTATCACCGTTGCAAGGGCGTGCAAAACCAGGGAGATTGGCGAGTTTGAAAGGAGCGAAATAAACATTGCAAATAAGCGAACTTTGAATACGCTTAGGAATAAAGCATCACTCCTCGTACACTTTTGAATGATATTCCATGCGACATAATCGGTTGGTTACCGCTCTTGCACGAAGTTCTATTTGTTTCAACAATTACTGATGCCTTACCAAGGTCTTCTTGCTGGACGCAATGTTGCTGCCGGTTCGGTTTTGCTTTATTACGAGGTCGTCCTGATAGATCTTCCACCAGTCGAGATTATAATCTTTTCGCAATTCTCTGAAGGCAAAAGTTTTTCAGTCTTCCCTGGTTTACATCCACACCTGATTTCTTCCTTTGTATCTTGAGCCTAATCCAATTGGCTTCACCTAAAAATGTATTTCTCGGTACAGAAAAAATAACCAGAGAAATAGAGTACCTCAATTTCACTACAGCGAAAACGGCCGACGCTGTCATGCCGGTCAGTAAAATCAGCGGAATAATGATGACGACGGCCAAAAGTCCGTTCGACAGACGTTGACAGTGATCGTCGCGGAATCCGCATTGCGGCTCATCCGGCGGCATGACGCCGCTGTTTGCGAACCACAACCGGCGTTCGGTCACTTGGAACTTGGTGCGATTGCCGCCGGGTACAATCAAATCACGAACGTATTGAACAGCAACCTAAACCGGGAAAAGTAACACGGGAATAACTACATGACAGACATGGGGCGATCGAGCGAGCGGTGCGTGCCAGCAGACCATAATGAAACCGCCTTTTTATATTGGAATAATTTTTTAGAAACGTGTAGCAAATAAGAGCGGTGAACCACGTGAAATTGATGGCTGGAACTGCACCTGATGGAGGAGCGACCGAAAGCGACGCAAAACCAGACAGGTTAACGGTCGGTCTTAGTGAAAGTGTAAACCGTCAACCGTCAACCGTCAACCATCAACCGTCAACCGTCACCCGTGAAGCATCAACCGTTAGGCATCAACCGTCAACCGTCAACGATCAACCGCCAACCGTCAACCGTCAACCATCAACCGTCAACCGTCACCCGTCAAGCATCAACCGTCAAGCATCAACCGTCAACCGTCAACGATCAACCGCAAACCGTCAACCATCAACCGTCAACCCTCAACCGTCAACCGTCAAGCAGCAACCGTCAACCGTTAACCGTCAACCGTAAGCCGTGGAGCGTTAGCCATCAACCGTCAACCGTCAACCGTCAACTGTCAACCGTCGACCGTGACTTCACGTAGCGGGGTCAACCATACTAATGGCCCACTACCCGGACTGACTGTCCATTATCCGGGCTGACCGTCCGTTAACCGTTCATCACATCGACTGCCCGTTCCCTAACTGGAATTTGGTTTCTTGAGGACGTCGAAAAAAGAGATGTCCCAGAAAAAACACGGTTACATTTGCTGACCTTGAATTGACCGGTCTCGGTGTCAAAATTCTTGATAACCATTGGTCGAGCTCGTTGCCCGACCGGTCCGATATGCAAGGAGCCCGTTATCCCGATGTAATCAGTGCCGAAGATTCGTTTCGTCATGGCGGACCCGTTGTAAATATCCAAGCCCTCCGCGGTCATGGTGGAGACCTCTTGTGCGTAAATCATGATGCTTTCATAGAAGCCGATTATTACCGGATCTGGCTGCAAAAGATGACAATTCGTCAGCCAATGATTTGGGAGGCGATTTCCTTCAACACGAAATTAATTTCTTTCCGAGAGCTTATAAAAAATTATGAAAATTGTCAATTACAACTTTCCTTCGAAAAACAGAAATAGCTAATCTAAAACCAAAAAAAAACAAAACTAGACTAAATAAAACTAAACACGTGAGCAGAATTACAATAAGGTAAAGCAAAATGAAATATAACAAAAAATACACTTCACTAAATTAATTTTTTTATGCGCTCTTGAATAAAATCAAAGTCTTGAGATTCGAACGGTCATGTGAACATATTTTTATCGAAGCGTTTGCTCAGAGCCAGTAATCTCGCCCCTGCCGAACTTTTGGCCCGGATGCAGTGTCTGAGCCGTGTTCCTTGATTGCCGCCCAATTCATAATCCTGCATGTGTTGGTACTCGACTTTTTTCGTCATCCTTTTTGTTTGGTGTTTTGTTATTTATCTTTTCCGATATCCGATCCGATATCCGATATCCGATTTCCGATATCAATAAAAACCAATCTAGATTTTGAAAATTGTTTGATCTTCCTTTTGGATCATGAGAAGTGAGAATCCATGAGCTAGTAAGGAATCTCTGTGTCTTCGCGTGGCAGAGATGGTGAAAATCGGACAGTTTTGCTGAGTTAATTGTCACAGCCTTGATCCTTTAAATTGCATAAATTTGAAAATTATAGCAAAATGAGTGTTCTTCAACCTCTTTCGTCCGCTTTGCCGCATTTTAGACAAGAAAATGCATTATTATCTATATTAATGGTGAATTAATCGTTCTTTGTTTTGTTTACTAGAATCAGATCAACTTTTATTCCATTATCAGTTGTCGTTGTTGAAAGCTTCGTAAACGTTGCTTTGTTCGTTTACGTTTATGTTTCATTGCGCAACGTGAACTGAGTTACGATGATAGAAACGTTGATTGCAACGACGTTTCTTCTTTCGTTTCGTATGTTTCTTTTTTTACAGCAAGCGCAACCG
>LRSR01010982.1:0-17048 GCA_001579985.1 Hypsibius dujardini
GTCTGTCTGTCTGTCTGTCGGTCTACCAGTTGAATTGTCTGTCAACTGCACTACATTATCTGTTAGTCGGTCTGTTATCCACACGTACCAGTTCTTTAAAATCATCCTCTGCCAGCACGCGTCGTGTGGCTTCATCCGCGGCATCGCCGCCGCCACCACCAGTACCGGAAATACGATAACCAACCGGTATCTTCGCCCACCGCATCACGTCGCGTGCAGACTTTTCCTGTTCATGCTCGCGTTTGCGTTCGTTTAGACTGTCCGTGAGGGCTTCCAGGTGGGTTAAGGCCAGCTGTAGCGAGATCCTTTCGTCGTTGGTCGACGGTGTGTGCTTGAGCAAATCCTACAAAACAGACAAGATAACCACAGACTAAACGACTAGTAGAAAAATGAAGGAACTTTTGGTCGATAGATCAAACAGGCAAGGCCTTGCCACCTAACAAAGCCAGACATACAGCACCAACTATCCAGACATACAGACAGTCATGTAGATAAAGAGACAAACAGACAATCATGCAGACAGACAGACAAACTGATAGCCAGACAAACAGAAAGACTAAACAGATAACCCAATAGACAACCAGACTAGAAAATCATAGAGGCAACTAGAAAACTAAACAGATAGACAGACAAGTAGATAGGCAGGCAACTACGCAGACAGACAATCAGACCTATCAGGCATTATACACATACCGACAACCAAAAAGACAGACAAACAGACAGACAGGTAGACAAACAGACAGACGGACAGACAGACGGACAGACAGACAGACAGACAGACAGACAGACAGACAGACAGACAGCTGTATAGACAGACAGTTAGACACTGGCGGTTACTGGACTTTTCAAACAAACCAATGGTCAGGTGTCAAATCATATATCCATTTCCCTTGTCACGAAAGGACCGACGCCAACGTGTCAAAACGGGCACACTTACTTGAAGGAGCAGGATAAATTGAGGGAATCGCTGAACCGGTTTCACGAGAAGTCCAAACAAAGGGAGCCGATCTTTACTGAGTTCCTGCTTCGACTGCGCACCACGAAAAACAAACATGTCATCCAGCCCAATGAACATTTCGGAGCACACACAAACACACACGACGCGGCTGAATTCCGATTCATCCCGTCAGAAAGTCATTCAAAAGTCTATGCAAACTCACCCGCAGAAATTCCGCAAAAGCCGGTTTATCCTTCTGCGCCTTCTTGGCCGTGTCAAGGGCGGTCGCGAAATTGCAGACATACGCGGCGTAAACATCGCTGACGTAGGATTTGGAGAACTGCCGAGCAAAGGGGGGAAAAACAAACAATCAAAGTCGGACACACTTGACAAGAATTGTAACAAAACGAGCACGCGCGAATGCATCCTCATTAGGAATACAACGCGACGTCCGCGCATGTTTGATGACCACCAACAAGGGGCAACAATAGTTGAACGATCGTGCGTACCAGGCCGCGGAATATGTTTCCCAGTTGGCCGAGCTTTTCGTATTTCCAATCGTCAAACAGCTCGGCTAGAGCGGCACGGAGTTGCAGGTGCAGTTGGAGGATCTGGGGGATTTTGGAGAATATGACGGCAATTTTGGTTTCACTGAGCACAGGCGGTGCGGACTTCCTCAAGGGCTCCTGATATTCCTGTAGAACAAATGGAATGTCAGTTCAAAACTTTAAAGTCGGTAAAAATTGCCACAATCTTTCAATCAATGAAAAAGTGAAACAAAACTTCCAGTACTTTGTCTACCTCCGATTATCCATTTGTCTGCCTGTCTGCCTGAGTGTCTACCTGCCTGCCTGTCTGTTTATCTGCCTGTCTGTCTGTTTACTGTCTGTCTGTCTGTCTGTCTGTCTGTCTGTCTGTCTGTCTGTCTGTCTGTCTGTCTGTCTGTCTGTGCCTCCTGCCTGTACTCCAGCAACTGCCTCAAATTGGCTGCATAAAATCAAACCTACGCCTGTTTTAGCTCTTAAAATGCTTGCCATTGTATGTCTCTCCCATCACCTGCCTTTAATCTAACAAGCCCAATGTGTCCTTATTTTTGTCTGAGTCCGTAAATCACATGGCTGTCCTAGATTTTAACGGTCATTTGACTTTGTTGCGACCAACGCTGTGCATCGCTGCCTGCCTCTGGTCCATGCTTGCACATCTTCCACGGTCTAACTTTTGCTATAGGCCGGATATTGCAAGTATGTACGCTGCGGTCGGTGTCTATATATATTGCTCCGTTTATAAACTGACTATCATCAGGAAAGCAGGTTACAAGTTCACACACCTTCACTAGCTTGAAAAGGGAGTCGATATAGGAATTCTCACTGTCGATGATAGATGCGAGTACATGCCGGCGCAGGATCTGTCAAAATTCAAAAATAGATTCTGTCAGACACAAAACTCATCCAACTCCAGGCAGACAAACACCATTGTGAAGACACCGAAAACACAGAGATCTCTGACCCATATAGCCCTAAGGAAACAGACAGACATCCAGATATTAATTTAGAGACAGACATTCAGACACCAAAGTAAATACCAACATTCAGACACTACAAGCACAGACACTACAAGCACAGACACTCAGACAAACATAGACATTCAAACACACACAGACACGCAGACATTACAGTGCAGACGGACACCGAGTCACCAAACTGCATACCGTTATTCAGACAATAAACACGCACCGACACTCAAACAGGCGCATGTATTCAGGCAGGACAGTACAGGCAGAAATTTGGACACACAGACACAGTACCTCGTCCTGCCTGAGATCATCCCGTCCGGAAGCAGGCAACCGGAGCGGCGGCGTAATCGGCCCGGTCAGTTGGCAGTCCTCCGGTCCGTGTGAGAGGATCTCTGAAAGAGGTCGCAATTTGTCAGGCCTTCGTTGGGACGTCACCTTCCGCAGCTGCGAATGCAGCAGCGGGAACATTGCCCCCACCGCACAAAAACAAAATATTCGCAACAATCCAGCTGATCATAATAATTACACAACTATACGGAAAATGTTTCCCCCGTCAAAGAAAAAACAGAATCAGACCCAGACTGGGAACATATTAATAAAAAAGCACACATCATCATCACGAGGAGCGAAAAGTTACGCAAATATCGTGATGCTGTGGTGGTACGTTGTTGGCCTACTATTGGAGAGAAATTATGAAGGCCCCCAACACAAGCATTAGTCGCATGCAGAGCCCCTCCACGGGCAGATAAGAAGTTCGAGGCGTGAAAAAGTCATAAATTCTGCGTGCTTTAACAGATAACTTTAGGATTTGCCTTTCCTTTCCTAAGCTGCGTGATTGACACATTTCGCGGTGTGTATGTGTGTATGTGGGTGTAACGGAGGACCGGTTTCTGTGGCGCGTACGAGTGTCTGTGACGGATTTTCAGGCAACACCTGTTGGTTGGTTTGGTGGTTGCCAGTTGGTACCTGCCGGTTATGACACCCCAGTGCCTCACAGACGGAAGAACGATATTCCGTGCTACTAAATCACTTGAGAGTTCTTACTCCTGGCCACTTCAGTTTGATGTCACTTTTGGTGGGTCGTAAATAGAAATTGTGAAAATTTCCGGCTAGACGACGGGAGAGTGAGAGCGAGGGGGGGGGGAACATTAAACGGAATGTGTTGTCACCACCCGATTACACCATGCCGACGGACAGCTGGAGCGTCGTAATTTCTCCTTCCCAGTTAGTAAATCTGTCTGGGTAACCAATTTCGCTCCCTGGTTGATGGATTAACCGACCTGTTTGTTTGTCTGCCTGTCTGCCTGACTGCCTGACTGTCTGTCTGTCTGACTGTCTGTCTGTGTGTCTGTCTGTGTGTCTGTGTGTCTGTGTGTCTGTGTGTCTGTCTGTCTGTGTGTGTGTCTGTGTGTGTGTCTGTGTGTGTGTCTGTGTGTGTGTCTGTGTGTGTGTCTGTGTGTGTGTCTGTGTGTCTGTGTGTCTGTCTGTGTGTCTGTGTGTCTGCGTGTCTGTGTGTGTGTCTGTATGTCTGTGTGTCTGTGTGTCTGTGTGTCTGTTTGTCTGTCTGTCTGCCGGCCTGCCTGCCTGTCTGTTTGTCTGTCTATCCGTTTGTCTACATGTCTTTCTGCCTGCTTATCTGCCTGCATGCCTGCCAGTCTCAATCCATATGACTCGGCCATCTGAGGGCAGTCTGCCTGTTGCTCCACGATATCGCGTGTCTATCTGCCTGTCTGTTCAGTGCCTTAATTTTTGACAGTCTCTATCTCTGTTTGTTCCCATAGGTGCAAGCACATCCATGCCTGTATGTCAGAGATCCTGTAATGCCTTCCTAACTTGCTAGATTTGCACAAATGCCTGATCCTCTGTGTTCCACTTCACCCTCAACTTGGGTGTCTGCCAGAAGTTCCGTGTCGGCAGAAAAATTCTTGCGTGTGCCTTTAATCAATCTAAATCAAGCAGCTTAAATTAACCAAAGCCAAGTAATCTTAAATAAATAAATTCGGTCAAAGATGGCCCAAACAACGAATTTCCGGTAAAAAAAGATTAGAGAAAAGGACTCTTCGCGCTCAGTCCCCAAAACTTTGTTGAAGACCGGCTTGCAACACTTGATAAGATAAAAGCGGTGATAAAACGTAGTATAAAGTATTCTGCGGTAATCGAACTACCGCAAATTCAGACAAAACGCCACGAAACACGCTTTTCCATCACTTTCCAGTGACTTCTAATGTCTGACTCGAAGGCCGCAGTGTCGGCCACCCACAAAAACGCCGAAAATGAATTGTGGTGGTGGTGCGATGTCTCGCTTTTAATACCGGCACACTGTCAGTCAAGGCAGTCAGTCAGTCACTAAAGGCCTTAATTTCACCTTACCATCCATTGTACCTTACTACATGTTCTATTTGTTTTCCATCTCAAGTTCTGTCTCTCCCTCACTTGTTCTGATCTCTCATCTGATACGATGATTAATTACATCGAACGAGCTAATTAGCCCACTTCCGAGTGTGTGTGTGTGTGTGTGTGTGTGTGTGTGTGCGAAAGCATGCCCACTTGCGCATGCAGCGCGACAATTTCTCACCTTCCTCAGCGAAGCTCCGATCGGATTCTAGCTGGAAATCGTACTCCCGTTTCCAGGAAATAGTCAGCCGTTTCAGAATGGAACTGCGGATGTTTTGCCGACGGAATTTCTCCTGCTCCGGCTGATGCGGGGGCGGTGTCGAGGGTGTTGCGAGGGAAGTGATCACCGGCTTGACGATGACAGCCGTTTTAGACGTCACCAGTGCAACTGGACATTTCAATGCCAGCTGTTCCGGCATCTGGACATTAGCCGGTGGTTCTGGTGATCTTGTCGCTTGCTTTGGTGATCTTGTTGTTTGCTCTGGTGATGTCTGTGCAAGTGGTGTCTGTGGTTCCGCGGGGGTTTCGGTGATGCCCAAGACGTTTTCCGCGGAGGATGAGTCGACGTCTTCCTTGTCGTCAACAACCGACGTGGACGAGCAGAGCGACAGGGAGTCGAGCTCTTCTTCGTAGTGGAAGACCGGTGATGTAACGCCGCTCTCCTCGGATTCCGTTGAGATTGACGAGGATTCTACAACACCGAACCGAAGAGAAAAAGCGGTGAAAATACGACAAGAGCCAATCCAAGACGTAAAAAAAATTGCACAAAAAAATTACCAAATCAATATGCCTGATTTCATGTGTACAAGCAACCGAATTAAAAAAGCTTAATCAAAACAGCCTTTTGAACAATGATTGATTGATTGCCTGATTCTCTTAAACCTTAAATGACTTATTTTCTACCAATCAAAATTGTGAAAATAATATATAATAGAGCTGGTTTTTTGTAACTCGCCAGTTAATTTGTAAGTCAGTTAGCCAGTTGTAATGAAAACACAACCAAAGGAAGCAGTAACACATTATCATTTATGAGTACAAAATTCTGTGATTGAACTGGCAGACATGAAGAGACGGCGCTTGACTTTATCCGTCGATTGACTGATTGAGCTGTAATGCAAAGCGCCACAAAACATGTCTCTCGATCGCTGCAAATGAACATCTAAAATTCAATGGTGGCAGAATTTAATTATACATAATTCCATAAAAAAAGTCCCAAATTAACACCACACTACCTAGAATCGTCCAGAAAAAATCTGCAGAATTTAATCAGCTACCGTCGATTGATTGGTGAGTAATAGTCAAAACCAATCACTCACTCAATCAATCTATTGATCGGTTGATTATTCACTATAAGAGCATTCAGGCTAGAGACAAAAGTTCAAGACAACAGCAACAATTGATTGGCTGATTCACTCACTACTTAATAAACACCGAATTCATATCGCTGGTTTCGCTCGCTCCAGTATTTCTGCTATATTTTCAGGGCAATTGGAAAGAGGATATCCAACATTTTCAAACGTCGGAACCCAAGTTACCCATTGATAACCATGCGCAGATAAGACTCACCTGGTCGTTGGTCAATCACCAACGCAGACACCGTCGCTGTCAGTTCACTACCGCATTCCTTCCCGTCAAACACCAATGTCCGCTTTACACCATCCTTCATAGCAAGGACAATATCGTCCGCCGTCGGCCGAAAGGCGTCCAACTCCTCGTAGAAAACCTCAAAAATCGGCACACAATCCAGCTGATCTTCCTTCGTCGTCGTCGTTGTCGCCCCTGGAATTAAATCCAAGTCTTCCGTGAAATGGACGTCCCCGACGACTGTCTCACCACCAAGCAAAACACCCGTCTCATCCATCCAAATATGAGAACACACAGTAGAATGGAATGCACCAACGGAATATAATCAATGCAATTTAGATTATCCGCATCAAATATGGCAGATCATGTCCGTTCAGCCTCCTCACTCAGTGTCCACGAGCGTGTGTGTGTGTGCGAACACTTCGTAGGGTTTACCTGTGGTAGAGTTCTCGAGAGACGTTTGTTACAGAAAGCAAAGAGAGGAGAAGAGAGAGAGAGACGCGACGCGACGCGCGACCTCCTTGTGGTGGCGAAAAAAAACACAGCAAGCATGCAATCAGATCAAGTCGAAGCCGCGCCAGCAGCCCACCTTTTCCGTGACGGTGTGCGCGACAAAAAAAACAGATGTGCAATCATAATAATAATGCAGTCCGAGGAGGACGAGGAGGCGCCATCAGTTTTGTTGTCTTCGTCGACGGAAATGAAATCAAGCGAAGACAATCCCACTGTGTGATACTCGCAGTGTAGAGGTTGAGGGTTGAGGCCAGTCATGGGCCATGTGTTAAGAAGGAGAAGAAGCAAAAAAAAACGAAAAATAATCTGCTGAAAGTGTCGCGAGTCGCGACGGAAGAAAGAAAACTGAAAGTCAACTGATAGAAGACGCGATCCGGATCAAGCTGTCTTGGCGTCGTCGTCTGTGTGTGTGTGTGTGTTGATTTTCGGCTGTGATAAAGCGCATCGCGTCTCACTCAGGTCCGTCCGCCCTTGAAAAACAAGTCGCCTCCACTCCGCCCAGTTGTCAAAAATTCGGCTATCGTCAACGCAGAACGAATGCTTTTTTCGCACTTTTATTACTGGTCAGTCGGTATGAGTCTGTGGAAGGGTGAACACGAACGAAGATGTTTTCAATAAAAGATGACCACACCATCTCGATGACCAGTCATTTTATATGGTGTCATACCATCCACACACAGCTGTAGCACGATTTCTTGACGAAAAACGTTAATCGGAACACACCTTATTATGCCGGTGTTCCGAATAACGTTTTTCGTCGAGAAATCGTGCCACAGCTGTACACAGTATGAGACAAAGTCTGTATTTCGGCTCACCCTCCACTTGGTCACATAAATCGACTCACTCATGGATTTCTCTTTGGTGGCAGCTGTTTGATTGTTTGATTTGCTATGTTATATCCATAGTATACTATAGCACTTCCGAAAATCAAACAATCAAGCAGCTGCCACCAAAGAGGAATCCATGAGTGAGCCGATTTATCGACCAAGTGGAGGGTGAACCGAAATACAGACTTTCTCTCATACGGTACATGCTGTGACTCAATACCGAAAGGGATGGCAAAACAACAAAAATTTCCATTTTTTCAGTCAAATAAACTTTAGTTTTTTTAGCTTAGTTTAAATTTGCCACCTCTGAGTACAGGTACGAGAGTCCGCTAGGAGGTTCTCCGGTAGAAAATCTTTAACATTGAGTATTCGCACCATTCCGAATTCGGATGTCACAGGGCAGTTGAGCGAAGACGCGGGGCGTTTCCGATTTGTCGCGTGAGAGGTTTGCAAGACTGCATGCACGGCAGTCCGCGCGAAATAACAAGTGTTTAAAGACAACTTTGATTGCTTGTAAAGCGATTTGAAAAACATTTTCTAATTAGACGATTATTTCGGCGACATGCCGAAACTGGGACAAACATACAAACACACACACATAGACACAAATATGAAATATCTGCGGTCGGTCACAGAGTCCGTCAAAAAGTGTGAGTGAACACGCGCGCGCGCGACCGCGGATCGTGCTCGATGCTCTACAACTTTTAGCCCTTTGGGGAACCTCCCTTCAGCAGTTCGCATCATTAGTCTAACGACGATGCGGCGGCGGCGAGCAGTCTAAAATTAAAATTAGGCTTTTGGAATGTAGTTGGACGGCGTTTCTGCTGTCACTCACACAACGGCACGACAAGAGAAAAGAGACTGAATGAGTCACCGCACGAAACCGAATTGATTGGAATCTTCAAAATACAGACTCCTGGAATAAGGCTGTAAAGTGAAATTAATTAACAAATTGACCAGTGCGAGATTCCACATACTTATATTGGTATAAGAAATAGTATATTGCAGTCTCTAACGTATGTCTGCCTGTCTGTCTGTCTGTCTGTCTGTTTGTCTGTCTGTCTGTCTGTCTGTCTGTCTGTCTGTCTGTCTGTCTCATTGTCTGTCTATCTGCTTGGAAAAATTAGGTTAGGATGGAGCTAGAGTTCTCATTCTCCCGAACAAAATGTCGGTCAGGTTAGTCAGGGAGGGCAGATAGGACGAAGAAGCCGCATCACCGGACGCCTCAACTGTGCCGGATGAGTGAGAAGTCTCAGTCCGTCCTTGGTCCAGCCGACCGACAGTTCCGGGAGCCGAACTCTACGCAAATTCGCGACAGTTTCAGCATAGTACCGACCATCATACATGTGGATGTGGGACACGACACAGGACGTCAGCGTCAATGTTTTTAAAACCGGCCGCTTGTCAATTTGGTTGTTGCAAAAGGAGGTCGACCAGTAGTGGGACAATTGCTTGCACACAGGATCGAAGCTGCGGCCTTGGGCAAACACCACGCGCAACAGCCGATAGTGGGAGACGTTGGGTGTGATGCCCGCGAACCACTTCAGACACTCCAAGGAGCCGGTCTGCGTCGGATGCCGTCCACGCGGACCGCCGTCGGTGAAGCTGACATGGCGGACGTGATCGCCCAAAAACTCCTTCAAGTAAGACAGGGAGTGCTACCACATCCAAAGATCCCCGGGTAAGCTCCAACGTCTGAAGGTCATAAAGTGGTCGTGCCGGATGATGATCACTTCGTTAACTTCCGGCAGCATGGCGAGATACTTCCAGTAGCGGCAGACCCTGAAAAGAGAATGCTACCAAGAAAATGACGTGCTATCAAAATGTCAAGAACGTTCGTTCGAACTACACACTAACTTGTAAATGCCATCCCGTGTACTGCTAAACTTACTCGTGTCTCAATCAAGCAATCGAGCTAACCAAATCAAGCATTACGGCGGAAACATCTATCGATCAATCAATCAAACACCTGAAAGCAAATATTACGAACGCTTAACATCACGGACTCCAACAATCAATCAATCGCATGGTTTGCAGCGAGAGTTCTCCGAATTGCTCCCTCGTAGAGATTTCTTCTCGTCGAAAGAAAAAACTCACACCCACGGTAAGTAATCGTAATTGTAAGCGAAATTTAAGAATCTGGTCAACTGAACAGTAGACGATCACTTTTTGAATCAACTGACGAAGTTTAATTCGCAGTGGCAGGTCGCAGCAACGGAAAATCTCCACCAACAGTTCTCGCCGCAACTCTTTCAGCGCGAAACCCTCGTACTTTATCCACCGGGCAGCGGCAGCAGGGTTTGCAAGAGAAACTGCGTCCATCGCGGGGACTCCCGTGCGGAACCGTGGGAAATTTGGGTGTGACTGTGGCCGGCAGCAGGGACTGCAGGTGAAATACGCGGATATGGTGCGCCGAAGTACAAAACTTCTCTTCAAATCGCAGGGGTCCGAACCCGGGGGGGGGCAGCATCAGGGGGTGTAGGAGGAGGTAGAATTTGAGGCCATTTCGATGTTTCGCTATGTTGATTAATTACCCTTTAGTAACTAATTAATACTCGGTTATATACTGTACGAAAAAAACTTTTCTTTTTCTTTTATCCAAAGGGGAAAAAACCTGACGGTAAAGACTGGAGTAATGGCAACCACGTCAACCATCAGGACATCTGAAGCGCCTGGATTGCACGCTGCTGCCACCTCTAAAGACCATCAGCTGGATCTCTCGACTAAGTCGTCCAAAGCACTCACAACTATCAGGAAACTTTTAGATAAGGTGAAAAACGCTGGAGATGCGGAGCGATTGATTGAAGGTAATATACAGCTTCCCGGAAAGGAATGAAATAGCTTTTTCATTGTTTGAATGTTCTCTAGTGCTTGATTGATCGCTTAACTGTTCATTTTGCAGCTGTATTGCGCTTCTATTGATTGATTACTTAAATTTTTTCCAAGGCCCAAATTTTGTGCAGTTATGCTTCTCTCTCCGCTGTCTTTCTTTCTTAGGTCTCTATCGGTGTCTTGTTCCCCCTTTTTTAGATACTGGTGAGTTGATGACTGCCAAGCCAGAAGATGCGATCGCAACCCAACAGTCAGAAAGGACATCTCGTATCGCATCGGTAAACGGATTGTCTGACAAGGAATTGGAGTTGCTGGTAGCGTCGTTGCATGCATTCCTGACGGCGGTGACGCGCACTCGGATCAGCGGCCTGACTGCGGATGCTTTTGTTAAGGAGTTGGAGCGTTTGAAGTAAAGCAGTGATGGGATGCATGATGGCCATTCTATTTTGCAGTCGGTGTTGCCAGTCAGATTTATGCGGTTGTTTTGCTTGTCTTTCAGATTTCCTGCACAAAATGGAAAAATTCTGGCCGGATGCTTGTTCAAAAATTTGTTAGTTAGATGGAGCTTGAGATGCGCCAGTCTATGTCTTTGGTTGGTTTGTTGAAGGTTATCACATTTCGTTGATTTTAGATCATTGTTAGATCGGGCGCTTCCGGTTTGTCCCGTGAATAAACTTTTGAAGATTCGCTGGAGGCTGGATGTTATTATCACTTCCCAGTAAGTGCTATATTTGTATCCCTAATGTCTGTCTGTCTGTGCCTGTCTGCCTACCTGTCTGCCTACCTGTCTGCCTGCCTGTCTCTGTTTGTTTGTCTGTCTGTCCGTCTGTCTGTTTGGTGCCTGTTTGTCTGTCCGTTGCCTGTCTGTCTGTCTGCTTACTATCTATCTGTCTGTCTGTGCATTGCTCTGTCTCTCTGTTTTTCTGTCTGCCTGTCCGTTTGCAGTTGGTTCTGGCTGCGTGTCTGTATGCCTACATTTGTACCTTCCTGTCTCCGTTGTCCTTTTACGGTTTGCTAGATGTCTTCTTCACACTTAGTCACTTCCGTGACTTGTTTAATTTCGAGATTTCGTCTTCTATTTTTAGGGCAGGAAAACGGATTTTGGAACCGCTTATCCTACTGGAATTGCAAACTACCGCCGGGACCGATATGTTTGAAGTGAGTGACCGGCATGGCCATTGTGTGTTCGTACACATACTTCGTACTAGCACTTCCGAAATCAAAGTTATTTATTTGCTTCTTCGTAGATTTCGCTGACACAGTTCCACAAAATGAGGTACTCAACAGCTGCGGTTCTAAAGGAGATGCAGTCGTTGTCCAAGAAAAAGATCCTGTCGTCTTGATATTGGTTGAGTATTTTATCCTCTTTGCACTGTAATGTATAATCGTCGGTCTCGAAATTCCGTATTCCGTATTTCTGCTGCCTGTGATTTTTATACATAAATAGATTTTTCCGCCGTACAAAAGAAAAATAAAAAATTTGACGGACTCCCAATAAGACTGGTGTACAGGGAAAAGAAACGAAGCGTGGATTGTGTGTTCAGAACAAAAGCTCTGTCTGTGGACAAAATATGAAAACGACATCTGTCAGATCACTACATAAAAATTGTCTGTTTCGCGCGGAAAGAGTTGACAGAACAAAAACAAAAAGTACAAAACAAGACAGGGCCTTTTACGACGATTTGAAAAGCTTCAGAGCAATTGGTTTTGCGCGCAGAAACATCTCCTGCGTCACATCGCCCAACACCGTGCACACATCCTTCTCCTTGATGTTCTTGTAGCCCTCCTCGGTTTTTACGGGAACATGGCCAGACAGTTCGGCCAGAGCGGCGTTGAAGGCGGTGGTATCCTTCATGCCGTAGGCGAAGTCCCGAGTCCAGACGTAGAGTCGGATGACGAGATGCTGGCGTGACATTTGCGCGTACAGCGGGGTGCCTCTGCAAAATGATTTCCGAGTTAGTTAGACAGATTCAGACGCGGTACAGGCATCAAGAGACCCAGGAACAATTAGAGTATCCAATGACAAATAAGCAAGAAAGCTGATAGCCAGTCAGACGAACAGAGAAAAATAATAATTGGCAGCGGCAGACAGATACATTAGAACTGTCAGAACGATATAAAGCCAGCCGCAGTAGTCACGCAGACAGACAATTAAACTGACAGAGTTTAACTGCTAAGTCGAGTTTAAAAACAAGCGGATAAACCGACAACAGAACAGGGAAATAGGTAGTCTTACAGACAACCAAGTTGAAAAAAGCAGATAAACCAAGCCATAGACAGGCACGCAGACAGAGGCAGACATCCAAGTTGAAAAACAGACAGATAGCTCCACCGATAGACAGACAGACAAACAGACCGATAAACCGACCGACCGCCGACAAACAGACAGACAGACAGACAGACACATAGAGCGACAGACAAACCGACAGGCAGAGCTATGGATTACCTGAAAGAAACAATGGCGAAGTAACGAACAGTCAGACTTGCAAACAACTAGATAGCACCGGACATCTCAACGCAAGTAAGAGGATATAAAAACACTTCAAAAACTTGGAATCAGGGAACCGAAACAGGCTGCCAAGTTCATGACTAAACGGCACAACAAAACAGAAAAAGAGAATAGGGGCACAGGCATGAGGCCAAGAACACTCACGGCGACAGTCAACCAAACGAGCAGCTTACAAAACTGCTTGGCAGCCCTCCTCATCTTCCTTACCTGGTTATAAAAATATTATGCGGAATATCGGACTGCTGTAGCCGATCAACAAAGGTGTACACGTCCTTGATGAAGAAATCGAGCTCTCCCATCAAGCTGCCCTCGGACCGCCGCTTCAACGGTGGAAACTGGAATACGAACCCACTGGCGGGATAATTGGCCACCAAGTGACATGGTCCGGCAAACGGCTCCGCCGGCAGTGTCTCAGTCGGGAGATTATGCGCCAAATAATAGGCATGCAGATGCAGATGATTCACCGAAGCCAACGCGCCGATGGAATTGAATCCGACACGGAGTTTCCACGTGCCGGAGAGGAGGAGTGCGTGCAGCGCCAGGCGGAGACTGTCCGCGGTCAAAACTTGCGGCTGACAGGCGTACAGTTTCGGGACCAGCAGGACGTGGCAGTATTCCAGCGGACTGACGTTTGCGACGATAAAGTCGCCGCGGTCGTTGCTGCGGGCCGTCGTCTCCTCCGCTGGGCATTTCATCTCGAACAGCATCTCGTCCTTTTTTATCCGGGTGAAGTTGAACTTGTTGGCGTCGAAGATTTCCGTCATTTTGATGAAGTTCTCGGGAGGGCGCCGTTCCTGAGCGCGCTTCGTGTTTAGCTGCGCGATGAAGCCAAAGTCGCCTTTGATGACTTTGGTGTCGACTGTGTCGAGCTTGTATCGAAACACTCCACTGTCACCTGAATAAAATGTCATGAAAGAAAGTTTACGTTTCAAATCAATGTAATATTCTCCAGATAAATTCCAATAAATGCCACACAATTTAGTTCCCGTAGTAATCCCGTACCATCCAATCATTCCAAGGAATCAATGGAAGAATTCAGCAGATAAAGAATTTGTAGGCAAAAATCACGATTCAAAGTTCATCTTCAGTTGAATAGTTTTTTATTCAATTTAATTCAATTTAAACTTAAATTATTTTACTTGTTTTATCTGAGTTGTATTTTGTTCATTCTGGTCATTTTAATTTTACTTTTTTATGTTTCACTTTATTATATTTGATATTTTAGGTATTTATTACTATAATTTTTATAAATTGTTTTCACTAAATTTTATTCAGAATAAATTGCCTGATTTTCGAACGGTCAAAATCATCAAGAACATTTCCATGCAAGCCATGCAATCAACCAATCAATGTCAGTCGCAAAATTGGCTAATATTCAAACCAATCAATCAATCGATGACAGACGCAAAGTATTCGGCTAACAATAAAATCAATCAATCAAAATCATACCTGCACTTTTCCAGGTCGACTGAAGCAGCAGATCAAATTTCGTCGGCTGGGGCTTCTCATTGAACACATAATCGCTGTACAAAATGCCCCACACAAAGTCCGACGGGCTGTACAAAAATTCCCGGGCATCATCGTTGCCGAGCATCATCATGCGGTTGGGGGAAGACCGTTTAGTGGCCGCCGTGCGAACTTTCCGACGGAGTGCACGACTGGACAGGGGCGGCGAGTCATTGCCGCCGCTGACAGATGTGCCGGAAAGAGATTCGTCACTGATCTGTGAACAGGAGGAAGGCGTTTCGAACCATTTAAATTGTCTATAAATATATTTAAACAACACTCAAGTAAATAACCATTAACGACATTCTTAATGTCGTCAATCGCTCAATCAAGCGACAATGAAGATAGTCAATCAATAAAACATCTATTCACAAGCCATCCATTGCTTGATTCATCAAAACAATGTGAATTTTTGGAATTTAAGTTCTGTCAGCCATTTTATCATGTTTATTAAATTTACTCAAAAGCGGAATGGACAAACATTGGCACATGCAGATTCTTGCGATGATGCTTGAGGTCAATCACACCGAGATCTCTGACAGCATTGCGACCCTGTTTTTCTGCTCTCGCACTGTACCTTTCGACTACGTGAACCGTCTGAGGAATTGTCCTCCGAATCGGATGACTCTTGCAGGGAATAACGACGGTAATGCCCGAGACGGTTGTTCCAACAACGGGAGAAATGTTCACGCGTGCTTGAGGCTAACATTATTGTGGTCGTAGGGCATCTTGATTTTACTAGAAAAAGTCGAAGAAAATATGACTTTAGAAAATAGTATCACGTTGTGAAGCGCTGATAAGATCGTGAAGCATGAAACAAGAGAGGGTAACGGCAAAATGAGGCTCGCGTGTCGCGTGTCGGCGGGGTTTTGTTTACGTTTTTCGAAACAGTGGTTACGCCGACGATTTGGGCCGGAATTTAAATGATATATCATAACTGACGATCGGAAGAGATCCTACTATCGAGCGTATGCGTACGTAAGCTGGTCAACTCAGGACCGATTTAGCATATCAACCAGCGTGTTTGTTTACTACAGGCATGACTAATGATACTTTGCTAACCGAGATAGAACCACTCCTATAGTACAAGCGACTATGGCCGTAACTCGGTCAGCTCAGCAATCTGGCCGTTTGACTATAACCGAACAAGGAGTGACATCATCCGCGCCGCATTTAAATTAAACCTTAAATCATAATTTAAGGGTGTGAATCACGTCATAGTTCGATTTTAAATCTCCCACTCTGCAATAATTTTTCCAAAAATAAAAAAATAAACTTTACTAGCCAAATGAAAGTTGTAAACGCGAAAATTAAACTAAGAAGAAGGTCCAAGAATCTCCTCATGTGTTTCCCGGTTATCCAGAGCCGAAAATGCTCACCTCAGGTCCAGGGCTACGGAGTTAGTTAAATGCTCGTTAGGATAAACGAGTAAAATGCCCAGGGCCAAGCGGGCCATGTGATTTGATTGATTGTATATGGTTCGTTCTGGAGGCGTAATCTCATCAATCGATTAGTTGATTTGATGAGGTACATACACAGCTGAAAAGGCGTTATTGTTTGTTGTGTTTTTTGGCCGTCCAGTGTCAGAACAAATTTGATCGTTCACACCTTTTGTTGTCTGCAGGTATAAAATAGGGTTATATTTTGCCTGTCTCTCTGTCAAGTATGAGTGAAATCAACCGGTCGACTTGATTTTTTGAAATTAAAGGTCCGATTACCGAAATCCTCGACGCCGCCCCGGAAAAATGGCTTCGATTCAACGGAAACCAGCAGCAGCCACACCTGGCACCGCGACTGTAGTTCACGAAAACCGCTCGCGGGATTTATCACCCGACAAACACCAGGATCAAGCGCCAGATAAGCGAGCTCAAAAACAGTAAGAAATATCAACAAGCCCAAACTTCGTTTTTGAAGGAAAAGTATTTTTATTCTGGTATTTTCTTTTTGTTCGTTTACCATCAGAGCTGCCTCATCCGAAGAAGATGTTCTGTTGGAGCGGTTACTGAAGAAGGCTCCGCGAGATGCATCGCCGGACAAGCGACAGAAGCAGTTGTAAGTTGGGGGAAATTGCTTTTTTTGCTGTTTGCGTTGAAGGTAATCAATCAATTCTTCAATCAATGGATGAAAATGTTATACCTTTGTAGATCGACGGTTTCTGACCAGGAAGTGACGAGCATCTTCAAAACCTTGACCATGTATACTCTGTTGATCATATTCTTGCCGATTTTGTCATATTTCTTCGCGAGGAAGTATATTTTTGAAGGTGTGTATCGTTGATTGAACAGCTGGATCATTGGGTGTTAGATTGATTGGTTGATTGAAGGGGTCATTACCGTTGAAACTCTTGATTGATTGATTGATGGCCGTCACTACGTTAAGTTACGTCGTTACGTTGTGTTATATCCCTTTTGGCGGTCTGGTGTATCTCTGTCT
>LRSR01010985.1:0-10092 GCA_001579985.1 Hypsibius dujardini
GTCTATCTGTCTATCTGTCTATCTATCTGTCTGTCTGCCTGTCTGCCTGCATCTTTGTCTGTCTGTCTGTCTGTCTGTCTGTCTGTCTGCCTGTCTGCCTGTCTGTCTGTCTGTCTGTCTGTCTTTCTATCTGTGTGTTGGTCTGTCTGTCTATATGTCTTATATAATGTGTGTGGTGCAGTTTCAACTGATTCACTTACATCGTAATGTGTCCTTCTGAAGGACGTCAATTTTCTCTCGCAAATCATAGCATTCCTTGATGGCCTTATCTCTGTCATCCAGGGCACTGGATATTTCCCGGCGTAATGATTCTAGTTCACTAAGCGCAGTTTTCTTTTCATTCGCAATTTCGACAATCTGCACACAAAGCGTAAATTAGTTGAGTGACTCGGCATCAATACATCCGGGCAAAAATTGAGTAAATGACATGCAGCGACTTGGAAAGACTGCATCTATAATTAAATAAGGACAGGAAAGGGAAGGGAACTCGCACCTGTTTCGCCGCACTCTCGCGCTCATCCTGCAGTTTTTCAATTTCCTTAATCACTTCCGCTCGCTCCGACATCACCATACGGTGTTCATCAACTGCAGTGTTTCTTTCCTTTTGCATACGGACAGCCTTCTCGTTGGTAGCCCAGCGTGCGTTTACTTCCCGGTTTAACTCCATCGTCGTCTTATCCAGTAACAACTGAGTCTAGAAAACAGAAAACGGAGAGGTTAAATTTTCTGCCGGTCTGTTTGTCTTGTCTGTCTGCTAGCCTGAGTGACTGTCTGTCTGTCTGTCTGTCTGTCTGTCTGGCTGGCTGTCTGTCTGTCTGTCTGTCTGTCTGCCTGTCTGCCTGTCTGTCTGTCTGCCTGTCTGTCTGTCTGGCTTGTCTGCTAGCCTGACTGTCTGTCTGGCTTGTCTGCTAGCCTGACTGTCTGTCTGGCTTGTCTGCTAGCCTGACTGTCTGTTTGAACTGAGTTATCATGTCTTGAACTAATAATACCTTGCTGCACTTTTCAAGCGCTTCGTTTTTCTCACGCAGCATTATCTCCCACTGATTCTCCATTTGTTGCATGCGCTGCTCCTGTCCGCTCCGCTCTTCAGCAATCAGATTCTTCTCACCACGCGCATCCTCGATTATCCTTTTCAGACGGATGTTTTCTTTTTCGTAGGCTTCCGCTTTTTTAAGCGCCATGGAGTGATCCGTCTTAAGATGCTGCAAAAAAAAAACATATCGTCCTGCGACATAACGGCAGACACCGTTGCAACCCGGCGGACACAGCGAATAGACTGACTGACAAACTGACAGGCAGACAAATAAGCAGGCAGACTGGCCGGCACGCAGGCACGCATGCAGACAGACAGACAGACAGACAGACAGACAGACAGACAGACAGACATGCAGACATGCAGACAGATATGCAGACAGACATACAGACAGACATACAGACAGACATGCAGACAGACATACAGACAGACAGACATGCAGACATGCAGACCGACCGACAGGCAGGCAGGCAGGCAGGCAGACATGCAGACCGACCGACAGGCAGGCAGGCAGGCAGACAGACTGACAGATTTCGAAACGAACCTTCGAGAACTGGTTGTAGAGATTGTCATACTGGTCGCGCCAGACTTCTTGCTCAGCCGCATCCAATTTGCCAATTCGGTCATCTGGATCGTGCATCTTGTTTTCATAGTAGAGCTGGCGTAGTTCAATCAACTGCTGTTGCTCGGCTTCCCGCACCCGCTGCGCATTGTGCAACTACACACACACGAAAAGAAAGCGATCGTCGTTATTGTCTGGCGCAAATCTGACAACACCCAATGCATATTAATGGGATGCGAGCGCCGAAAAGTCGGCCACTCTAACTGAATTACGGCCGGCGGGAAAAAATAACTTCCATCATCATCACATAAACATAGTCAGTCTGAGACACACACTTGCCTCCAACTCTAATTGCTGCTTCTCCGCCGCCACTTCATTCAAATGGTTTTGCAGCTCTTCAAAATTGCCCTGGATTTGCTGGTTTTCTTCCTTTGCGGTTTTATACTTTGCGCGGTAATATTCCGCCTCTTTCTGGTTGTTCTTAGCATCGTCAACCGTTTTTCCTGCCAGTAAAAAATAATCGATTCAATGATCACGAAATACAGAGGCAACCAGGCAAACCAATCAACACATAGATTACACAGTTAATCGGACAGGAACTTAAACACCCAGGCAAAGGAGTAGTCTGACGGGCAGGCGATTCACAGACAGCTAGACAAACAACTAAACAGACAGACAAACAGACAGACAAACGAACAGACAGACAGGCAGACAGACAAACAGACAAACAGACAGACAGACATGCAGACAGACAGAGAGGCAGACAGANGACAGACAGACAGACAGACAGACAGACAGACAGGCTGACAGGCTGACAAACAAACAGACAGACAGACAGACAGATCACCAGACAGGCAGAGAGACAGACAGTTAGACAGACAGGCAAGCAGATAGGGGGACAGACAGACAAGATGGGGCAAATACCTCAAGAAATTACGGAAACCGCACAAACCTTGTCGCATCTTCAGAGCTTTGAGCTCGGACATTGCCCGTTCACACATTCCCTTCAGCTGGTCGTACTCGCTGATAGCGTAATGCCGCTCCGCGCGAAACGACGACGACGCGTATGGATCGCTGCCGTCCCCCGACGAGCCACGCTCCATCTTGTACTTGTCCAGCTGTAGCTTCAACGTATCGCGCTCCTGCTGCAGCAGGTAATTCTCCGACTCCAGCAGCGAAATGTTGCTTTGCTGCAACTGCTGCTCAAAATCCGGTGGCGCCGAGCCGGAGACTCCTCGTGAGGAGGTTCCTACACAAAGCAGCAGGGAAAAAACCCCAATATCAGTAAGGAGGAATGATGGGACACAGCAATTACTACGCTATGTAATTTTCACAGTGGCTTGACACATTGTTTATGCGATGGCCCGTGGAAGGAAATGAAGTGTGACGCGCGGCGCGTGGAGAGAAAGAGAGAGTACAAATTGAGCTAATCAAGAACTCGTCGTCCCCTGTGTGGTCGAGGCTGACTGGCCGGCGGCAGGGGAGGACCCGGTAAATTGAAGCCATCAGCCTAATCAAACACCCAGGATTACACGCAGTGGCAAACTGTTTTAACTGCGCCCCATTCCTGCCTCACTAGCTTTCGAGTCTCGGCCAAGTCCTTACTGGCTTCCGCAGGAAACAATACGACTTGCTGGGGGAAGTGTCGCAATAGGGTTCGGCCGATTCGACCCCGACTGGAAGGGGTAATGACACACAGACACACCCTAGAGAAAACCGGCAGGAAGAGGAACGGATAAGACATGCATACAGACTAACAAAAAAACAAACAGACAGACAGACAGACAGACAGACAGACAGACTAACAAAAAGACAGACAGGCAGACAGACAGGCAGACAGACAGACAGACAGACAGACAGACAGACAGACAGACAGACAGGCCGACAAACAGACAGACAGACAGTCAAACGGACGGATAAACACACTGAGAGGTAGACAGACACAGACAAACAAACAGACAGACAGACACAGACAAACAAACAGCCAGGTAGACAGACAGTCAAGAAGACAGATGGGCAGACGAACGCAGTCTGTCTGTAAGCCAGAATTTCGCGCCTCAGAGAATAGCAAGAAGCGCTTCAAAGTCGTCCTACCAGTCAGTCCAAGTTCCACTCGGCAGACCGAACAAAACACAATCCGTCCACATGAAGCACAAAAAGATTCGATTGCAATCCAGAAATCCGAAAGAGCGCAACGGAAATTAGCCAAACCCCGGCGTACTACACATGTTCACACACGACCGAACAGTACGAGTGCGAGATGAGATCACAAACAATATGTCACCGCGCTCCGCGCAGAATCGCTTTCCTCATCATTCCGCGAACACAATATACACATATACCGAGTCCCAGTACAATATCGTTGTACGGTACATGATCCTCTGGCACCACATCCCGTGCCGTGGTGGTCACACAACGAGCCATCATCATCGGGAACAGACGCATAGAAAGAGAAAGAGAGAGCAAATCAAACAGCTCGATAGCTCGCCCCCAAATGGAATCACCCGTGATCGCGAATCGAGCGGAGGACCACTATACACACTACGGTACTATTGCATACGCATTAATAACTAACTTGGAGAGGGTCAAACACTGCCCTCCCGCCGGAAGAGGGTAGTCAGCCGGCAGCAGCACCCGAAAGAAAGAGAGAGAGAGAGAGGCGTTTCTGTGTTCTAATTCCACATAAACTCTCGCGTATATACTCCACATCCAACATCCAATCCAACATCCCCCGCTCAAACAACACAACACCCACAGTTGTCCTCCTCAATCCTCATCCCCAGCCTCGCGGCGCCGGTCGAAGGATGGAATCAGCAACCCGCCTGCGTTCTCCATGCATAATCCATCGGCAGAAAAAGGGTGGCCGGCTAATAATCCCCGCACCAAAAGTGCGAACGGAACTTGTCTGTCTGGCCGAGAGGAACTTGTCTGTCTGGCTGCAAGGAAATTGTCTGTCTGGCGAGAGGAACTTGTCTGTCTGGCTGCAAGGAAATTGTCTGTCTGGCCGAAAGGAACTTGTCTGTCTGGCTGCAAGGAAATTGTCTGTCTGGCCGAAAGGAAATTGTCTGTCTGGCTGAAAGGAACTTGTCTGTCTGGCCGAAAGGACATTGTCTGTCTGGTGTGTAGGCCGAAAGGCTTTGCCGTTTTCACACTTCAATCATTAAAACTGTTTCACACACACACATACACACGCACAGACACACACAGACATCACACCGGAATCCCCCATCCCCCATCCCTGGGCCCTGGGTGTCTCATCCTCCTCCTCCAGTTTTACAATCCACTGACACGAACTGCGTGTACATGTAATGGCGGAAAAGGTCCCCGGCGGCGGCAAATGAGTGCCGATGAGTTAAGTAGTGCTTCCACCGATCCCGCGGTCTATCAACACACTCACACATCCACATAACGCCAATGCAAATTGAACACGCACGAAATCAATAAAACCTCGGCAGAGTAATAGAGCGTGGTGGGTCCCATAATAATTTACGGCGCACTTTTTCCCGTTCCGTTGTTCGGCTGCGCGTTCGGCGTGTGTGTGGTTCGTCGTTCTCCGCGGACCGTCCCGTTCCGTCGGGGGGTTCGGCACTTTAAACAACATCAGGCTATTCAGCCACCGCCGGTAATTACCTCCCCAATTCGTGCCATCAATTGGCGAATCGGTTGGGCCATTGTACTCCGAGCAAATACTCACAATGGGGAGGTGGGGATGAGGACGGAGAGGACCAGGTATTTTTAGCGGTGCGGCATGCTTCCACTGTCTGCTTGTGTGTCTGTGTGTGTGTTAGTGTGTGTGTGTCTGTGTCTGCGTGTGTGTGTCTGTGTGGACAGGCATGTTTGAAGTTCAAGTGGATGAGCTCGCTGTGCAAGCAGTGGGTGAGCTTCCGATGTCGTCGATGATGCACATTTTGTAGGTTGTCTATGTATGAGTGTGGGTCCCCTTGGGGTGGGCTGTGTTTCGGGGAAATGTCCTTGTTGACCCACGACCCGGCAACTTGAAACGTGGAGCGCACAGATGCATCCTGCCGTCGATGTACCAGCAAGACTTCTTGAGTTGCGATCCAGACATTCAGTTTCAGATCGGTGGGTACACAAACAGACAGACAGGCAGACAGAAAGACAGACAGACAGACAGACAGAAAGACAGACAGACAGACAGACAGACAGACAGGCAGACAGACAGGCTAAGAGACAGGCAGACAGACAGACAGGTAGACAGGCTAAGAGGCATGCAGACGAGCAGGCAGGCAGGCAGACAGACAGTCATAATGGCACGTTAATGGATAAACCGACAGTCAATGGCTGCCGAAGTGGGGTATCTCTGTTTATACCAATTTTCGTTGACCCTAGTGTAGAAGCAGAGATCTCTGGAAGCCTATACATAGATATGGCACATATCCCAAATGGTTGATTGGTCCCTCTCCCTCGTTGCCACCGTTGTCGAATTGAACGTTCGAACACCTCAGGCTGCTGGGTCAATTATCTCAGAAAAGTAAAGAGACCATTTAACAACGCTAAAAATACAAAATACCTCTTCGTAGTTCGAAGACAAGCATCGATTTTCTTTTAGTTGTACGATGCTTCGTTTTCGGACAACACTGGTGTACGTTATTAAAACCTGCTGGCCGATCAATCACATTCAACGCGATCGGCGAACAGACGAACTGATTACAACTTGTTTGCAGCGTTTAGAGCATCGGCCATCCGTGCTCACAACCGGAGATTCAAACAGAAATTAAGGTGTGAACACTCACGACGATTACGACGCTCAGCGTAGAAAAGGTTTCTCACACAGACGCAGGCAGACCGACCAAATGGTGGACTGATTAAACAGACAAACAAATAAATAAAGATACAGACACACAGACAGCCAGACAGACAGACAGACAGACAAACAGACAGACAGACAGACACAAATTCATGCCGTCGTGAGGTGCTATGAATCGGTACAAGCCTTTGCCTTGTAGTGCTATCAGAGAAAGCGCCATTGAAGATATGAATGTGTGTGACTTGTTCTCCAATGACGGCACAAAATCATAAATCATCCCGCTGAGAGCGATTGATGGTGGAAAGAATGGTCTGCGGTAAGGGGTCAGCCAGAGTATCAAAGCGACCACCGCGTGGCTGGGCCAGCCAACGCAACGCAACTGACCGATTACGGGCTTCACGATGTGCAATTGTGTCAAACTCAAAAGGCCGACTAATGTTCAAAACGCGCGGGTACTCCGTACTCAGGCAGCAGCAACTTTTTTTTTTAAACTGACAATGTCCGAGGCACTTACGATCGCTCTTGTCTGCCATCTCTCCCTCCCCGCTTCGGATTATGCCTGACCGCGGCGATGGACCTGACCGCGGCGATGGACACGACCGTCCAAACGGTTTTCCGTCTGCCGAAATAAATAAATCAGAAATCTGCCGAGTCAGCGGTGTGATGTCGGACACTCAAGACTGCTTGCAGGTCCAATCGGAAATCAGTCCAGCAAACCGAGGCAGCGCGTGAAATTCTCCAGCAGCGTGACCTAAGACGTGAAAATGTCAAGAATTTAACACACAAAACATTTGCTAGACTTCAAATCGCAAATTTGCGGATAACAAGTTACCGCAGACATGACATGCGTCTATATCGCGCGCATTTCATCCTTCATACGTTCAATCAATCAAGAATCAATCAATCACCATTCACATGAAACCTAAAGAATAAAAGCAAACAATCAATCAATCAATCAAGCAGACGCATGCAGTGATAAATTGGAATAAAAACCTTTGCCTCAACTCAACTAAATAGTTTTTCAGCTTAAACCTGAGCTTCTTTAAAAAGTGCTTGACGACTAGAGCATGAGAACATTCTGAAAATAGATCCGACACATCAATTAGGCCATGGGTAAAAATGGTATGTGTACGGTAACTTGATCAAAGACACATGTCGCTTGGCGCGGGATATTAACTTCCAAAAATAACTTTTCATACACGACGACACTCAGTGAAATTTCGGTTTCAATCCACTAAAATCACAGCAAAAAAAGAGGTTGACAAGCTACAAGCGAGGGGCGCAAAGGGAAAAACGTACCATGCATGGAGCGGAGATTTTGTTGGGAAGGATACATTCAATCAATCAATCGGATGTAGTACCCTACATTCAATCAATCAATCGGATGTAGTGCCATACATTCAATCAATCAATCGGATGTAGTGCCATACATTCAATCAATCAATCAATTAATCACCGTTCACATGAAAGCCACAAAACAAAAGGCATCCATTCCATCCAGAACGGCAGTTTTTCAAACTCTTTACATCGCAAATTTTGCAACGGGTGTGATCCGAATGGATGCCAGAAAAAAAAGGTGCAACAGTGCAGGACAGATTCAAGTGCAAGGGTAAATTGCTGGGGATGAAAAATTACGCCATTTCTGTCGTCGAATTAGAAAAATGATTTAGAAACATCGCGGGGTGGGGTTTCAATCTAAAGTCGATCGTAAAAAAACAACGCGAAGGGAAGGGAAGTGAAGAAGAGAAGAGAATTGGAAAATTGATGAGAGGAGAACAACAATCGCGTTGAGTTTTATCAGGCTCAATTTGTACGATTTGTGCGATTTGTGCGATGGACGCGCGTCTCGTCTGTCTGTGCGGAAATTGACAAACCTGTTGAGCCTCACATGCGATGCAGCAGACAGCAAGCAGGCGTCTGTCTACAGCCGTGGCACTATTTCTCGAGGAAAAACGTTAATCGGAACACGTGTTATTGTGCCCATGTTCCGATTAACGTTTTTCGTCGAGAGATCGTGCCACAGCTGTACAAGAGGCGGTGACGCCTTGACGGCGAATGGCTAAACAGCGTAAATCTTCAAGAACGTTCTGGTTTTTTGAAATTATAAACTTGTTTCGTCGATAAATGACTTTTTTTGGACTTCATGCGACCATATCAGTGAACAAGCAAAGAAAAAGACGAGAACAGCGCGTTATTGAAACTGGGTGATTGATTGGTTGATTGGTTGATTGTTGAACTAAAGATGGTCGTTGTCCATTCCAAGCTATGGTATTTGCTGACACTGCTGTTTGCTATCGTGTTCTCGACTCATGGAACGGAAAAAAAACCTTCCAAATGACCTATTTCAAACAAATATTCCAGGACAGTAAAGATGGGGAAGTTTTGATTTTCGGGTTTTGATTAACCATTCAGGCCAGTCAGAATAGAGCGAACGCCATCTAGCGGCGACTCACATCAAACAGGGGGCGGGGCCTAACCGTCTGCTGCATCTTTTTTTACGTCGTACTTTGCACTCTCTCACTCCACTGCACCGATCACATTCACTGCACCGATCGCATTCACGGCTCCGATCACATTCACGGCACCGATCACATTCACGGCACCGATCACATTCACGGCTCCTAAGCGATTGAGTCTTCTTCGTTCGCATTTTCCGCCATCATCACAACAATTCTGCTGCAGAATTTCCTCCATCCGATCATTTGCACAACCTTTCGGAAACATATACACGCTCCCTGCACGCGCCCCAACCCGGCGTATCTAACTGTGTGCAGCGTGGAACATCAAACTGTGCGCGTCAGTTCGCGGGAACGAAATCAGCAATCAAAAAAAAAAATATATATTCCCCCTTGCCCCCGACCACGCAAATCACTCCTACTCCGTGGATATTCCCCGCAGCCCTTCGTTCCGCGGCCGTTTTTGAGGGGATTTTACCAACGGATTCGAATGGTGTCCGTGGATGTTCAGCCTGCGATGATGGTGCAGCAGTGCGGATCGCGAACCTCGCTGCTGCGTGGAATTTCTTCTCCCTTGATTCTTTAAATGGCAGCATCCATTTCCCTGGGCACATTCGCCGTGGAAGACTTTTTCAGTGCTCGCAACGGAAAGAATTCCCCCATGTCGCGCACCACCAATCACGCGTCGCCGTTCGGCCGATTTTGGTCGGCGCTCTTCAAAATGTGGAGCTTTTTCGTGTATATTTTTCACAAGCAATACAAAACGGTAAAAAATTTCCCCGTTTCCTCGGAATTTTTTCCGCTGTTATAGGGCGGTTTGTTTTTGTAGATTGTGGAACACCAAACGGTGCGCTACCCGATTTCACCGATGGGATGCATCACAGCGCAGAGATTACGTGAGTCTAGGCCGGGCGAGAAGAGGAAGACTGTTTTAGACGTTTTTGACTTTTCTCATCTCCCGTTGGACTTTGTGTGTGTGTGTGTAGTGGCGGTGAAGCACAAGATCCTGGTGCTGGATCTAGATGAAACGCTCATCCATTCCACGCATGATGGTGTAATTAGGCCGAATGCGCGAACTGGAAATCGCCCTCCGGACTTTGTTTTGAAGGTTGGTTGTGTGGTGTTTCTTCTTCTGACGTATTTGTGACGTATTTGTGACGTATGTGTGACGTATGTGTGTGAGTCAGTACACACGTGGCAAAAACCTTGTGCTAACCGAGTCAAGCCATTACACTCGATCGACGCCTGGCTGTTGGGCTGTTGTGCACAGCTC